>OMNV01003088.1:2639-16262 GCA_900303265.1 Brotula barbata
ACAGTGAAAAATGAATATATAAACAAATAAAATAAAATAAAAAATAAATAAAAAACAAATAAATAAATAAATTTTAAAAAATATATTGCCAGACAGCGGTTTGAAATTACAACTTTACAATCATATACGACAATTTACAAGGCCCTTTAAAGTTCATTTAATATGGGATTAATCTGGGATTAGATGGTGGCAGAACATATTCATTGTTCAGGATTTGGTTAGGAGAGAGATGCTGTTGGCCAACCTGACATGTTTTTTAGATAAATGAATAAATGCGACCCAAGAATGTTGACATCTTCATCATATCAGTTGGCGATGTCAGGTGTTTATTTGGTTCACGGCAGATATTTGTGTTTGTTTGGGGAGGAGTGCACCGTCGGAGCTACGCGCCCCCCCCCCCCCCCCCGAGATGTTATCAGTGGGCTGAGTTAAACAAAAGGCACAAAGTCAATGGAGCCACGGTGGGACTTACACAATTACTCCTCTTTCAGCAAATGGAAAAGATAAGTGGAAACGTTTTCTTCCTCTCTTCTCCTGAGTAAGCTGGTGCAGCAAGGTCAGGTGAATGTGATCAGCCACTGTGTCTAAGCGTATTATCAGGTGAAATCTGTGGGATGACGTGAGCACGGCGCGGCCAATCAGCCTTCTGGAAAAATCATTACAGAGAGACGGACATTTTGGACAATTTTGGAGGCAATCGGCCACTTGGGACCCAGCTTGGACCTCTCTGTGACCACGACGCCCTTGGATTAAACGCTTCTCATCACCCTGATCGGCGCTGGGAAACGCACACAGTGTTGATTCTTCATTTAAACACACCTTTATTTTCCTGCTGTAGCACGTAAAGTGTCATTGAGTTATTTTAAATTGTTTTTGATTGTTTGTTGTTCAGTTTTAACCCCTTAAACACTGCTAAATGATGTAAGTGAACTAAGCCTGAGCAGGTTTTTAAAAGACTTTTGATGAAATTAATTGACCTTTTCAAATTACCACCTATTAATATTTCACTATCCCAGGTGAAAAGGCATAAAAAAACCTCATAATTTCTAAACTCTAATCATTATAATAAACCTTACTTTTTTTAAAAGCGATAGTATTTTAGTTTCCCTTAAAATTCTGTTCTTCTCCATCTGTTAGGTATCATTTTATCCAGATTTTCCTATCGTACATCATAATACCTGAAATACGTTTCGCTAATTGAATCTGCTTTGATGAATTCAGTTAGAAAAATGATGGATAATAATTACTTTTTCCCCATTTTTGGTATATTTGGAAAATGACACGTTAAATAAAACTCCAGTGTTTGTGAAGATCCGCACATTTGAAGTTGCCAAAGATCAAGAGACCAATTCCACGCACACCGTTGGGAATAATTTTGTCTCGCTGTAATAATTTTTTCTTCTTTTATTTTGGCTCTACAAACAGTTTTTCTTTTGTTAATTCCAAGAAAAACAAGCAAATCAGACGCGTTCATTAACTGCCATAGGCTGAATTGCGTTGCATCTATCAGCTACGGCGAGCAAACAGATTTGCTCCCTATATGGAAATTTTGCACTTTATTACTTTAGAAGTCGCCAAAGTCAACTCTAATTTATTGCGGCAGTTTCTTAACGTTATGCAAAATAAGAATTGGAATTCGTAATTAGTCGCATAATCACAGCTCATTAATTACAAGACAAAATTAGTCAGAGATCTGCCTAATGATAACACAAAATTATGTCTCCAGATGCATTGTTTCTAATCAAGGCCCTAATATTCAAACACAGCCCTTTAATTGTAAGATAGAAACTGTCTGTCATAATAAAGAAACTGGATTCCTCTTATTCTCTTTGTGAAACGCATCTCTCCCCCTCGGTGTATGTGTGTGGTTGCCCGTGTGCGTGTTTGCAGTTTGTGCGTGATTAGGTATCAACATTACAATGTATAAACAGGATGTTTGAAGTAAAATAGCATTTAATGAGCTATTTGAAGTTTGTGAATTGCAAAGGAAATGAAACATCGCTTTGAAGGAGGAAATGCCACATTCCAATCAAACATGTCACTGTTGCGAAGGTTAATGAATGCCATTAGCCCAGCGCAAATAAATTCAGACTCCTACTTTCACCAGATGCATAAATTAGATAAAAACCGCCAATTCTGCACCTCATACGGGGGGGGGAAGGAAATATATGATAGAAGCACAATGACATGCTGCGAAGGTAACGTCTGCTACACGGGTGCAACGTCACGGACATGGACGTCTCTGTAAACTTTCGCTTGCTTTATTGTGCCTGCAACATCAATAAAAATGAAATCCCGTTGCTATTTTTATATTAATTTGTTGTGTGTTAGATGCTCTGGTGGAATATTTACGCCTTTTAGCCTCTTAACTAACACATATTTACAAAATTGTCAGCCGCTCGCGTCTCCTCTCCATGCATAGATTCCACCGAATGCTATGCTACACAACCGTAGCGGTATCAACATTTGTTTTCGGAGAATATTACATTAATTATTACATTGTTAAAGGTTCCTTTGAGGGCCTAATTAGCTGTTCGTTTAGTTGTATCCTTTTTTGCTAATGGCTCATCACTTCTAAAAGTGTGCCACTCGGCACTAATATGGTCTGACGTAGGCATTTTCTATACTTCATTACTCCTTTCAAATGATCATTGGCCTCCTTAATTAGATGATAGTTGAGTTATAGCCCCATTGTAGTCTGTGACCTTGGAAAAGTTGAGATCTGACAAATGATATGGCAGGCTTGAGAGCTAATGGCTGTGAGAGAGCGAGCGAGCGACACTTTGTTTTGGTCCCTGTTACTACATAATAGTCACTTAGAGGGTGTTTGGTTTATACTGCACAGCATCCTGATGCCAGATCTTTGAACCCTGATGACGACGATGACGATGACGTACAGTATCTGCCGCCTTTTTGTCTCCAAGTAAGTCTACTTCCACTCCGAGTCATTAAAGTAAACAGACATCACGTGCGACAGAGGGCCGCGCCGCCTTAATGTTTACTTCACGCACGGTGAGGTGAGATATTGGAAAATCTCCGCTCGCGGTTCTGCAGCGTCTCCGGGTCGAGCAGCATTATTTCAAATTCATTTCCGAAGATATTGAATTGATGAACTGAGCGATAAAAGCTTAAATGATCTCCAAAGTGCCCTTAGAGTGACAGCTACGGTTGCCAGACGGGTTTCACGTTTGTTTGGGGTTTTTTTAGATTGAAAATCTACCACCTAAAACTCATTGAGAAGAAGATTCAGAAGATTTTACTTCTTGAAAATGACACAGGCGAAGATGATTAGGAGCATAAATATAATTAACAAAAACAGATCCACGGTCTCTGCATCGGCATTGTTACAAATGAATTCCTTTGGTTGCCATGGTTTTCAGAAGCGATTAACTGTGTGTTGATAGGTGGTGGATGAAGAGCTTTGAATTGTTTTTAGGTTGTTTGGACATGTTCTTGTTGGTTGCCATTGGTGGTTTTAGTGGTTGGCTTATGGTCGCCATGGCGTTGTTATGTAGTTGGTGTTCTGCTTAGTTGTTAACGTCTTGGTAGTGGGTTGCTACGGTGTTCAACAAGACTTCTGGACTGCTTCTATCGTGTGATTAAGGGTTTCTGGGGTGCTCTTGATGGTTGCTATGGTGGTCTCAGTGTTTGGCTAATGGTCACTATGAATTGTTATGTAGCTGGTGTTCTGGTTAGTTGTTAGAGCGTTGGTAGGGGGTTACTATGTTGTACAACAACATGGACTGCTCCTATTGTGTGCTTGCTGGGTTCTGTTGTGGTGGTAGATATTTGCTATGGTGTTGGTAGGCTGGGTGGTCGCTTGATGTTGTTTCGTTGCTAAGTTGTTGCTATGGTTGCTGGTTGTTGTTATAGTTGCTATAGGGGTGTTGTTATAACCTGTAGGACTGTAAGGACAAATAACTGGAATATGCGGATATAGAGAATAATATAAGTATGAATGCATGGATGGGTGGATAAAGGGTGATAGAAGCACTGACTGATAAACAGATGATAACATCTGAGATGGCACGTACAGTACGTATCCTTCACCGAACCCTTTTTCCTTTGAAAATGGCAATAACAGGGGTCAGCGCTGTAATAAGCAGGAATGCAGGAAATGGCCCGGAGTTTTTGATGCTCCTCCTTAACCAGACTTGATGCCACCTTCATCTTCTGCTCCATCGCAGAGGCGCTACATCATTCTTGATGTACACCACCATAATAGTCCAGTAAGCAAAATCCACCGAGACAGGTCTTTTTTCACTGCTAACATGTGAAGTATTGCTTTGGTGGATGTTCACTGAGGCGAGCAAAAATCACTACCTCTCTCTAGGTAAGGCTGACAGATGGCTATCCATACTCCAGAAAAACAAAGGCCTGGACGGCAGACTGAACAACCAGGTCAGCCCGTGGTTTATGTCCCTCCACTTTGTAAACCCGCCCAGCTTCACCCCAACTTCTGTAGTTTTCTAAACTTGTTAAACTCTGTTAAAGTACACTGCAGGCCCATTTTAAAATCTGTCTTTAGGAAGAATAAAATAAACTTTTCTTACATGTCTGATTTGAGATCCACATGAATTCCTAGCAGGATATCTTTGGCATATTCTTACACCTAATCAACAGGCTTAGAAATTACCAACTCGAAAATGAAATGCAATTTGCATGTGTTTGGTTGTGCAGAATAATCAAATCATGCGGTATTAGGCCACGCATCAAGCGCAGGAGACAGTAGTTTTGTTCAGCTAGAGGTAATTGAGCCCCTCTGCCATCATTTTTAGAACAGTGCCTGACATAACCACTGGTTGTCGGCAATCTGATGAGGATCAGATGAATAATTTTAATGTTAATTACACAGTGGGAGAAGTACATTAGAAAATCCTTTCATGATGGGCAATGAAGGAAGTTAAATATGCCATTAAATGCAGTACTGCGGGATATTTTTAACACGGAGGAGCAAAGCAGCTGTGTTCTATTCAGTATAAAGGGGTTAAAGCTCTCCAAGTAGTTCAGACTGATCTTAGATTTCACCTTGTAAGGCCGGGGGTCGGTCACACTTGTGGTTTTTCAACACGCAAAGAACGACGCAAACCCATAAAATCATGCGTGGAAGTCGATCTCCGCTAGCTGCACTAAGAAATGCAGTTTGAATGCACGCGCTACATCGCCGAGCAGAACACTGGAGCGAAAATGGGGAGGAAACGTAAACCATTCTGAGGGCCATTTATCATTTACGCCAAAGGTTGTCGCTTCTTCTCCTCCTTTTAACTGAAGAGCAGAGATTTAATCTTACACAAACGATGCCGAGTCCCCGATGTTATTTTTTTCACGCTTGTGCCGTACACTCTAATTTGTAGAATATAAGTTATCGATTTCCTTGTCTACCTGCTGCGATCCCTCCAGAATATTTGTACACGAGTAGGTGGTCTCATTTTCACACACCGTGACGTGCCGCAGTCCTCCGATCGTG
Source organism: Brotula barbata (assembly GCA_900303265.1). Lineage (NCBI taxonomy): Eukaryota > Metazoa > Chordata > Actinopteri > Ophidiiformes > Ophidiidae > Brotula > Brotula barbata. The sequence continues at coordinate 8,107 of OMNV01003088.1, forward strand.
GAGATTGATTAGGAGGATGTGATGAAAATATTTTTTGTCCAGCCAAACAAAAGACTTTAATGTCTGCCACAGTGTTACACAGCGACATCAGTAAATATCGTTCAGCAACTATAATGGGCGTTTGGAACTTTCTCGCCAGATTTAAACGCGATTATTTATTCAAATGTTTGCTCATAGACAGAATCTGGTGTAGTTTGAGGTTACCACTTTTACAAAACTTTACTTATTTGCACAACAGAGAGCACAAAGTATGGATTCAGAAAATATAGATCATCATCATCCATCCCAGCATACCTCTATGAACCCTGTAAGCTCCTCCCACTCTGTGCTCCACCCAAGTCGATGGGCTCTGACTTTTTTTGGGGATGTGATTCATTGCTAGTGATCAGCACAAATTAGATAATCAATAGTCAATAAGGAGCTTCCCGTGTCTTTTTCTCATAAATTTCAAATCTGTGCATGTAGATAACATCCTCCAAAAATAAGAAAACAAATGTAGAAAACATTTTCGCCTTCCCCCCGAAGACACAAATTTGAGAATGAAACGATGAGGGAATGGACAAGCCGCTGTGGTCTTTGACTCGTGTCATCTGACCACACAGCGCGGGTGAAAATCCAGTTAGGGATCCTTGTAGCGTGTCGTCCCACTTTCTTTCCCCAGAATGTCTGATAAAAAAAAAAATACACTCAGAGTCTCCGTAGGCTGGGAAAACGTTGAAAATACTGAGTAAGCGCAGTGAAATCTGTCATGCGTCGCGATTTAGCCATTTTCATCGCAAGAGCTCCGCCTTTGCATAAGGATGATCTCGTTTTGTTGAAATTTTGGAAATGTGCTACAAACGTGATCAATATCTGCACAGAAAACTGCCAAAAACGATAAATAAATTGATCACCAAAGTTAATATCGCATTGATAAACTGCTGAAATTTCATCTTCATCCAACCAACCAAGGAACGTCAGCTGTCTGGAAGATGTATGCTGCAGTCTGGCAGGTGTCATAATGATGACCAACTCGGGGTTGTCAGTGATGGAGACACTCTTGACGCTTTTATGTGTCAGCTCGCAATACGGTGTCAGCAAAATAGACTGCGCGGCTGTAAACGCGCAATGTCAAGCTGTAAGTCTGCACACAGACAGGGTCACGTCACCTGATTACTCAGGGGCGAAAAGCTGCTCAGTGAAGCCCGAAAATCGTGTGCGGCGTATGGCGTGCGGCGTGCGGAGGATGATTCGATCTGCTGAGGCTGCATGTAAAGGGAAAGTCATCAGTCACCCACGTGTAGGAGGGGGCGGGATTGTTAGAGTTCAGAGGTTGGGATGTTAGGGAACCACCCAGGATTAACAGTAGAATAACAAACTGGTTCCGGCAGTAGGAACTCTCTCTCTCTCCTCTCTCTCTCTCTCTCTCTCTCTCTTTCTGTCGTCTTTTCGGCGCAATCACAGTTAAGCTGCTCTTCCTGCGGCTTCGCTTCGGCGTCCATCATCCCTAACACTTACTGCGGGTGGTGAGAACACATGCTGAGTTTCCTCGCAGAAGAAGACACCTGAGCTAAAGTGTCCCCCCCGTCAGTAACGATTAGCACCGCGACACGGACACAGACAGGGCCCGCCTCCTTTTATAATACCCGCCGTCCAAACAGGGAAGCCGTGACGCCAAAACGGGGCACAACGTGTTCCGACATCTCCGGATCGAACGTCCGGAGAAGGATCTTTCGGCGCTGAGGAAATGAGGAGGTGACCCGTCGAGGCCGTGATGCATATTGCTTTGACCCTCCCACTTGGCCCCGCAATTGTTTTTCAATTAATCGCAGCTACTTTGCGGCGAACGACACTGACAGATGGCGAGGTCTTTGTCGGGGTTCACGGAGGTAGGAGGCTGATAGTGCTTACTGGTGGGGAAAAGTGAATTTTGGGGCCAAATGATACACACCCTCGAGCACAGCCGCTGAGGCAGATTTCTAAGTGCTGATCTATTCTAAGTGCAAGGAAGCAGGAAATAAGGTGGAGGTGTCCCTACAGGTGCTGAGGATATTATACGGGGATGTCAAGGGAGAGCTTTGCATGTCCCGAAATAAGATTAAGACCCCGTCGGTGCGTCCAAACTTTTATTGCACCACGCAGCGTTTAGTCAATATTTCACAGCATAAAAACAGCAGCGATGGAGAAAAATGACTTTTATGTAATGAAGCTGGCATTGTTTATGTTATTTGATTTGATCTTTATTTAACCAGGAAGTCCCACGAGATATAAAATGTGTTTTTCTAAGGAGATCTGGCCAAGACAGCAGACACAAACAAAAATCAAACTTTCACAATATGCAACAACAAATCAGGCGCAGACCTTGTTTATTTATTTTTTGTTTTAATGGAATCAAGGTGTTCCTTTTCAAGTTATTCCAGGACTGTGCTGCAAAGTGAGAAAATACAGTTGAACCACGTTCTTTGGACTTTAAAAAGCATCGTTTGGTTTGAACACAATTGATACCAACATATAAACATACAGCCACAGATTGACTTTAAAAAAACTAGATAGATAGATAGATAGATAGATAGATAGATAGATAGATAGATAGATAGATAGATAGATAGATAGATAGATAGATGTGTCGTGAGAAAATGCCGTAACACAGAAATGCAGAGATGAACGTGTGTGTAGCTTCTCCTCGGCTACAACTGCAGCGCTGAGGGTGAGTCCAGTCTCTCTCTCTCTCTCTCTCCTTTATGGCCCACTAAAGCACTGGCAGATGTGCTGTTAAGTAGCTCTCAACGATTGTTAGCCGAGCCCTAACTTGTCCCTGGTGCTGAGCTATTGATTTTGCATTAGATAAACATGAATCTTGTAAATAAGAGGTGAGCGTGGATCCATTGACCCTCCCTATTGTACTACACGATATAGAAGGAGAGAGAGAGAGAGAGAGAGGAGGGCAGACGTCCCCGTACAATGAGCAGAGCCTCATTTGAAGCGTAATTATCTTTCCCACTCAAGTGCAGTGAGGGGACAAATGGGAGTAGCAGAGGTGACATAGATTCTCTACTAGGGGGACGACACAGGTCAAGCCTGGGAGCTCAAAAACTGGTGAGGGACAAAAATAGACAGTTATGAACGCTAATAAATACAGTGTGGGAGATCGTCAAAGCTGCCTGTGAGGTATCGATTGATGTAAAGAGATTGCGATGGAAGAACTGTGGACGGTTTTTTGTTGCAGGTTATACAAGCCGAAAATGAGCGAAATGAGGCCCGTCGGACTTTGTGGCATAATTAGGAATCGGCGTCTTTTTGGAGAGGACGGAACCACCAGGACGGCTGAATACGGAGAACATTAGGGTTACGTTACAAGGCCGACGTGATCTATTAATTGAAAATCTGCCGTGTATGGACGTAAAAACATAGCTTGAAGCTATGGATCTTGGTTTACAGCCACAGATTTCCATCAGGGATTTAATGGTACCAATAATGTTCTGAATGCTGCCCTGACAGTATTTCATCCGTCTGTTCGAGCAGCATTTTTCTGTGGGGAAGAATTTATGGAAAAAGTCTCTAACAAGTGTGATTTATGTTTATAGGCTTCTAAACAGACAGGTAGTCAGTGGAGCTGAGGGAGCACTAAACACAAGTACATAAAAACAATAGAGAAGGGATTGGATCAGCCCAACTGAAACACATTTGTCCTGAGGGGGGGTGGGAGCCAGCAAAAGTGCGGAGACGGTAAATCTGGGAAATGGAATCCTTTGACCGGTTATTATTTATGAATCAATAAACACATCGGGATGCGTCAAAACCGCTACGCGTTTGTTCTTTTTTCTTTTTTTATTAATTTTTCTGCGATCCTTTGGTGTTACATGGGGTGACAGCTAACAAATTGCGTGGCTGCTGCATGCGGCGAAGCTGTTGTAATAAATGTTTAACTGCTGCGTTGAACGTAACACGTGGCGCATCGTCAGCCAGAAATATTTTCTTGTTACAGTCCAGCGTTATGATTTTAGTTCAATCTGTTAGGACCGGAGGACGTCACGCTATGTAAACAACACGTCCGAACACATGCATGTACACTCTCCGGTACGCGCGGGATCCATTTTTACAGCTCTAAAACGCACGTGTAGGCTGTCCGTGCATGTTGACATCTAAAGCTCCTTTATCTGCCAAATCTGTTGGCCTGTACGTCGGAGCCTGGACGAGATTGGAAGTGAAAGCCTTCCGGTTTTATTTAACCCCGTCTCTCTGATTCAATATGAAGCCTGCCTGTGAGCGGATGATAACAGCGAGCAAAAGGTTGACATCAATAGGAATGACTGATTGTCTGCGCTCGCGTTTAAATGTGAGCGTGTGTGCACAGGCCTGTCTACATGTGTGCGTACGACGCTGGTTACACAGGAGCATCCTTACGTGTGAGCGCCAAAGTTCTACGCGTGGATGACAATAATATCCCAGCCGGAGAGAGAGGAAGAGAGAGAGGAGGAAGAGAGTGCTGGCAGACAGTTTGTCTGTCAGAGAGTGATTAGTGGAACCTGCTCCACTAATAATCCTCCTGTAATAGTTTTCTCAGAAGATGGCCTATTTGATTATTGGAATTCACTGGGGCCTTTAATTACAGGCACCAGGCATTTCCAGGCTAATTTGTACATCCGTCCCGTTTAGCATTTCAAAGTGGGAAATCATTCGCAGCACCTTATTACACATCTCCGATTTCTGATGCAATATTCCCTCCCCGCCTCAGCCGCATTCATCGAGAAATGTTTGAGATTCTCCAAATTAAATAACAGATTAGCTGCACGCCGACGCTGGAGGACCACAAGGGAGACCAGGGAGGAAATTGGCATCAGGTAGCCACACAACAGGATGCATTTTGTGCACGTTTTTCATTTATGGGACTATTTTGTAAGTTTTGCGACGATCAATCGCGCCAAAACACATCGCTGTGCACGCGAAGACGCCATTCAGAACAGAACGCTCTCATCTGATTGGCGAGATGGATCAGCGCAGAATTGGCCACACCCACTCACTCGCTCACTAGCCTAATATGGCCACATACATTTTTTTTTCAAATTAAACAGTGTAGGACAATTTAATTTTTGTAACAAATGTGAACATTTTCTTTGATTAATTTGATTAAAACCTAATTTGATACCTGTCAGAGTAGCGGTTCCATCTGTATAATAATAGCAAAGGCAGCATCTATAGTCAAAATCCAGCATTAACATATTCACAGAAAACAATCTTCACCCTTCACCTACAGCTGTATTTCATTTATTGTTCGATGAAAAGAACATACTTATAAAGAAAACTAATAAAATACCTGTCACGGGGAATTACAGCATGTTTATGTTCTCCCCCCTGTAAGTCTTTTTTATCTAACTTAGCAGGAAATCAAAATCTGGTTGACAATCCAAAGACTCAAAAAAAAGCGCTACAAACGGCTTATCGTCCTCATCGGCTCTTGGAACTTCATAAAAAGTCTGCGCTTGTTTCTTCATTTCCTTTTCCTGCTTTTTTCCAATCACAAAAAGCCTTCTAGGCATACTTGTGCTGTGTTCTATTTTCCCCCATTTCTCACACTCTCTCTAATTGTCCTACCGCCGCCGTTACAGCCACGAATTGCTTTTTTTTTTTTTTTTTTTTTTTTATTCTTCCCCTCTCTCCCTCTCGCCGTACTCGCTTGAAATGATTCTCTCTCCCTCCCCGCAGTGATAAGGTGTGCGGAGCCGATCGGATCTTGTTTGCTGAGGAAGCGCGATTAGATCTAAACTATAAAGTCGCTTTAGTCTTTTCTAAAATAGCCACGAGGTAAAAACTTCTTACCATATAAAATCTTATCTGCAAAATTGTCACGCTAGGCCATAAATGACCACTGAAACATGTTGTTTTAAGCAATATAGACTCGGTAACTCGGAGAGGGCCGTTATCAAACCGTTTTGTGCTCTAAATTGGAAAACGAGTATTGAACTCTAGCTCTCAAAGAGCTCTATAAAATCTCTCATCCTCTGTAAACGTGCATATTCCAATATTCAAAGAGGAATCAGGGCTGAAAAAAATCACAAAAATAATCAAAACGAGGCTTGTTATGGTTCCTGATTACTAAAATTAAGAGTCAAAAATCTCACTAATCTGCACGATAACCCAAACACACAATTAGTAGATCGTCTGAAACGTCTTCACAGCAAAGGTGGCATCAACAGCGCGTGAGTTTATGTATAAAATTATGACTTCAATAAAGCAAAAATACATAACTGAAGGGGATCACGTTTGAAGACGAGCCTGACAAACGGTTTTTAATGACCCGATGATGGCAATAAGACACCAAATGGGCGGTATTTTGCATTTTTTATCGTACATTTCTGCCGTACGAGCACAGCAGAGATCCACATTCGCTTTGACTGACTTCCCGCTTGTGTGTATCTGCACGCGGACGCGGCGACGGTCTGCGGTGTGGCCGTGGGGGTAGAGCGGCCAGACTTTGACTTCTGGATCAAGGTTAATGCCTGTTGGCTCACCTCTGGACACACACGGCTGTGATTGATGCATGCTCGCTCTCTATGCCTGCGGGATTAACTCCACCCGTATAACACCGGCGTTTACATTCGACGACCTCTTGCATCACCTTCCCGCTCCGGCATGGATTACTGTCACAAACATCGCCGTTTGTGTTTCCCCCCGCCTCGCTTTGTTTCTGAGTGTGAATCTGCAAAGGAGATAAGGAACGGATGGATTTACAGGAAACGCAGAAGAAAGTTTTAAGGACAGGAAACTGAGTTGATCCAAAAATGTCTCATTTTATCTCTAAAACTGGATTTAAGGGTATTTATGAGATCATTTGGTGAGAAAAGTCGTCTCATTTGTTTTCATTCACAATCAGAATGAGCTCCATTACACCCTACACACACACACACACACACACACACATCATGACAGACAGCTCTCACACATTAGCGGCGGCCCCGGAGGGACTCGTCCGCGTGACGCAGCGCTTTCTATCACCTCGTAAACGTACGCGAAAAGTAAGCGAGGCCTTTTGGCGACGGACGCACGGCGCTTGTGTTGCACCTCGTGAGAGTCGATCACAGGCCATCTGGTCAGGCACCGGCAAAAGCGGCGCCTGGGGCACACGCTGTACGAGCGAGTCATTTATAAGTGTCGCAGGTGGTCCCCCCCCCAGCTTCCTCAAACACCGTACGGCGTAATGAGAGTGCGTCCGTCGAGGATCTGTCTTCCGGCAGGGGCTGCGAAATGCAAGGACGCCAAATTCTCCGTGCGGCAGCCGACCGGTATGGATTTGATAATGCGGCGTGTGAACATTAGCGGCAGGCCTTAATGCATTAATGGGCCCGGTGACCTTCGTGTGTGTGTGTGTGTGTGTGTGTGTGTGTGTGTATTTACAATGATAAAATAAGGCGATGATGTAGATTTTCATTCATGTCTGTTTTGTCGCTTTTAAAAGCGGTCAAAGTATCGTTTTGATCGCGGCGGGACAGAATCCCTCTCGGGCCGCCACTTTGACACGGCGCAGAAAGTTTTGCCGCATAGATCAGAGCGTGGAACAAGAGCACGGTGTCCTTCCCTCCTCTGCCACATTCTCCCTCCTCTTCCTCTTCCCCATCGGAGGACCTAAAGACTGGTGTCCCTGGCTAATAATTGCTGACACGCCAAAGCCAACATAGCCCAGCGAGCCTTTAATAGTTTTCATTTTTCTTCCTTACAGGATGGCCTCTAAGGTGCCATCATGAATGATCAGCGCGCAGCCGCCACTGCAGCTCCCCGCGGAGGCTGCATCTCTCGCTCTCGCTCTCTCTCTCTCTCTCTCTCTCCCTCGCTCTCCCAAGCCATAGCCGCATCCCCAGACATCTCTCAGCTCTGGCCATTACTCCCTCTGCGTCTTCCTCACCTACTCATCTCCGCCCCGATACAGACAATTTATATCAAAGATTTTTCCTGCCCACAGCTTTCATCACAGGACCTATTTTCATCACGGGGGCCTATTTCTTAACATTAATACTCCCTCTCTCTCTTAACCGAACCTTCAAAACAATAATTCATAAACTATTTCAGGAGCGCCGATTTATCAGGATGTGACAAAAGGATTTTTTTTATTTATTTTTTTGGCGCGGGAATGGCGGCTGATGTAGTTCACCCGCCTAAGCTCCTCGGCGCGGGTTGCAAATCGG
>OMNV01003088.1:16282-43904 GCA_900303265.1 Brotula barbata
CAAATCGGCGGTTGTTTAATAAGGGAACCTAAAAAAAACAGCGGATGAGTAATGAATCGAACAAATCAGTGTAAAACTAGTCCACGAGGCTGAAATCATCCATTTTGCGTGCGAAGCGTCCGTGAGGGATGGCGCTCTCCTCTAGCCCAGCGCTACGCACGGGCGGTGGAGTAGCAGAGCGCGGAGTCTCTGCAGAGGCCCGCATTTCCCACGTCGCCACTCGGTGCCCAGTGTGGAGGCGACCGGCAACGCTTCCACCATCTGAAGCTGCTATGGCGATGATGATGATGATGATGATGATGATGATGATGATGATGATGTTAGTCGTATTAGTGGTTGAAAGCCTTTCTAGCATCGCTGTCAAACCCCAAGTGGACGTTTCTACCCAAGCTGCCGTTAGCCAAAGTAAAAACACAACCACATGGATGATGAAGACCCAACTACCTTCTTCACGTTATCATGTCATTGTGCATCATCTCCATTCTACTCCTCAGCCATCTGAACGTGTCATTTTATCGCGTCTCTTCTTCTCCTCCCTCTACTGTATTCGCCGATTATTCTCTCCTGCCCGGACTAAACCATTCATCTTCTTTTTCTGCCTCGCTCTCGCCATCAATCAGCCCCTTCAACTGTCATCAGCGGGAGATTTTTGATTACCGATGATGACAATTTGCATCTTGTTTGCCGCGGCTGCCGCGCATCAATCCATAGGAGCATCGCTGACAACGCTTCCTATCTTCCCTTACAACGTTTCCAGGTCTGTCAACAAGGGGAGCCTGGGAGACAAATGCCAATCTGATGTGTCCTCCTCCTCTGATGCCATCTTTTTGGTTTTGGTTTTTTAAAGCACCGGATATCTGCCGTTTTGGCTGCGGCCTCAGTAATAACCCACACAAACGGTTCAATCGGTGGCAAAATCTGGAGGTGACGACTGCGATGCGATTATTTTTTTAATTAGCGCCATTGTGCGTCCCTTGTTTATACAAAAACCTGAACGGCCCCGAACGTCATTTAAGCATCTATTTATCTATGAATTACCAGGGGGTAATTGTGAGTAAGTTGAGGAAAGTGCTCCATTAGCTCCGGTTTAACTAATGGGACAGGCAGCCATGATAATTGTTCTGATGAAGTTTTACGTCAGTCTACTTTCTCCCAAAGCCATGGAGGAGAACACTGGGGCGTTCTGATGCAGGAGCGCATACTTCTCTATGATTGATCGCCGCGCTTCTAATTTCCTCATTTCCAATCCACTCGGGGACTTAACTGGAAGTAGCCATTTTTCCTGAGCTCAGAGCAGGTTCCTTTTATTTCCACACAGGGCTGAATGGGAGGAATCTTTCAGTCCATTAAGCAGACTTTCTGTGTCATAAAAGTTTGGTCTCTCCTCCCTCCCTCTCCCTCTCTCTCTCTCTCTCTCTCTGTCGCTCTCTCCACAGCAGAATGGAATAGTCTGTTTGATCTGCAGGCTGCAGGTTAATAGAAATCAGCCTGCTCATCAGCAGTAGCGGATTGAACTTAACCACCCACCTCCGCCCTGTCAATTCACATTTGGAAAAAAACCCACTAACATTGGCCAGACTCTAATTTCCCTCTGTCAGGCAATCAGTATTCCACTATAATCTGTTTCTGGGAATAAAATTACAATTACCCTACCTGTAATCCGTAAAATAAAACGATGGTTTGGACTTTGGGAATGCCAGGAAATGAAAATACTCCCTATTTATCGCAATTAGTGGTATAGTCCGCTCTCAAACAAAGACTTACTTTAAGATGAATTCAGTCTCTTATAGTGGAGAAAGTGATGCTTTTTGCTTTTTCTTTCTTTCTTTCTTTCAAAATAAAGTGCTTGTGCCCTCGTTCTGAATTCCTGCTCAGAAGCTGATTTTTTGGATGATCGCTTGCATCTCTTAGGAGATGTACCACATAACTGATACCAGTATGACAGACAGTGATGCTGAACAGACACAGACTGCCAGCAGCAAAAGATATCACCTTCATTTTTCTACCTCCACAGCTCCCGCTCGGTGGAAGACTTTTTTCCATCAAGCCGAGTTCTCCATTTGGATTTCTTCTCCTTTGGATTTAATACAATTCTGATGCAGCTTGTCTGCATGCCCCAGAATCCAATTTTATACTTCATAACCATCATGTCCATCTCACAGCCTACAGCTTTTGGCTGTTCGCGGCGAGGCTAAAGAAACATCAGATCTGTGTCAAATGTGAAAGAAAAACAATCACAAGTGAGACACACTTAGCTCGAACGTGAAGACCCAGACCGATCTGTCAGTCATCGGGGGAAAAACTTTGACGCGTGTGTGTGTACAATAATAAGAGGATGCACGGTGAGCAGCAAGTTTACTAAGAAAGAACTCCTTACCGTCATTAACATGTTAATTAAAACAAATGGCCGGATGGCGGTGCGATGGGGGAGGGGCCGATGGTTTCATTGTATGTTGGCGTGTTATAATCAGCTGCTGATTACAGACTCGGTGGTGATTTAGGGACTTCACTCGGTAAAGTAATATATCTCCATATGCAGTCCGGTGAGGGGGCCTTCAATCATCATTTATTCATTAATTAACAGATCCCCATCACCGAGTTATGATGTCATGTCCCAGATCAGCGACGAAGGAGGGCGGGAACCTAAAATTAGACTTTTTGGAAGATTTTTTAGGGGGTTTTCTTATGTGTAATCTCCTCTACACATCAAAGTTTCAAACCAGATGACATTAAAAGAAGGAGGAAGTCTTGAACATTGATGAAAATTAATATTGGTAATTTGGACTATTTGAGGGTTTTCATCCAAAGTGAAAATTAAAAGCAACTTGTAGTTTGGTTTTTTTGTTTTTTTTAAACCGGTGAGTGACTTCTTATTGTCATACACAGTGAGAGAATGAAACCTTTTCCTTTCAGCAGTATTCCTCCTCCGTTCTCCTCTCTTTCTTCCCTCCGTTTCTTCTGTTATGTCAGCAGAAAGTCTCTGCTGCTTTGCAAGCACAAGTGAAATACGCTTATTTTCTATAGATATATATTTTATACAATCAACCAAAGAGCCACATAAGACATAAGAGGGCTCGCTGCGGTATTGATAGATGCTGCGAGTGTTTTCTGGGTCAGTGTGTGTTACATGGAAGCAGATGGCAGAATCTGCTGTTTTGGTTGAATCATATTTTTTTTAATGCTTTTCAGAGTTTAATTGCATTTAGCAAATGAACTTAAACTTTTGTTCGAACAGCAATATTTCATAGAGAAACGCATTAAAAGTCTTTTTTTTCGTTTAGTTTCAAGCATTTAATGATGATTTTAGATACTGGGTCCTTTTTAGAATCCCTTATCATAAGTAAATAAACTGAAAAAGCAAATAACGTCATTGCTGCGTATTAATAACAACAATACAACAACATTTTTTTTGTTTGTTTTGTTTTTTTTGTTTTTTACAGATTAAAAGCTGGCAGTGTCTGAAAGATTTAAGTCTTTAAATGTTTTATACATTCAATATAGGGACAATGCATTAAACCCATGTTAAGGGAACAATTCAGGGTTATTTAAGGGACTTTTCATATCTGTAACGCATTAAGAATGACATGCATTACATAGAAAAGGCATAAAAACTTATGATTTCTAAAGAAATTTTGATTTTGAAAACTCGTAATATGCATTTGGAGTTTTTAATTTCCCTCTTTGTTCAATGTGTCATTTTACAGATTTCCCCAGAATGCATCTTGATAGACTTGATATCTTTGAGTCTTTCAGATAGTTACCAAAGAGTTTAAGAGGTTTATGAAATTCCATCCCTATTTGGCAGGTTGGTGAAAAAGAAAACTTTCAAATATGGAGATGAACATTCACCAGCATACCAAGCCAGATGTGTGTATACACCGTTTGCATGTGTGTGTGTGTAATCAGACAGCAACACCAGGTGCTGACAAACAGGGAACTCTGAGTGTTCCAGAAACTTCTCCAACGAGAAGTCACGGCAGATGCCTGAGTTGACAGACAGTCCGAGACGCAGTGACAGACTTCAGCGCACATCAACACACATCCCCGCACTGTCATGTCTGCAAGCTGTTCTGTTCACCACCATGAGAGCGGATGTCACAGGAAAACTGATTGGCCAAGCAGGAATTTTCCTTTCTCTCTGCATATAATGTTCATTCGTTTTCCATGTCATCAAATATTACAGAACAGCATCACAGAGGAAAACCCCATCACAGTTCCCCACTCCATTTGTAAGGAATTGTGTTTTATTTATTTTTTTCTGCGTATGAGTGGACAGAAAATGTGAATATTGAGCAAATATTTATGACACTAGGAAAAGCCTTTCACCTGTGCAGTTCTGTATTTTTAAGATTTATGAGCACTTGGATAATGAGGCGTTAATGCCATCATTTCCATTTCAATGTGGTTATACTACCCTCTAGTGGTCTTCATGCGAAATTGCAGCAATTGTATGTTTGGAGATAATGAGCGTTGGTTACATATAAAATTCACACACACACACACACACACACACACTCAAATCTATTCAGAACCTGCAGAAAATGTTTATCTCTATAATCTGCAATTATGACACATTTTACCACCACACTGTGTACTTGATCTGCATTTCCCTCACCGATCCCATAAGCCATGTGGGGAAAACCTGGAAGGGAAGGGGGCCTGCATTCGCCATAACATCAGGCACTTTTGCCCATTATCATGTCCTAATAGCTTGCTCAATGGTGCAGGATGTTATGCGGGTTCAGCGGTCAACCAAGACACACGCCATTAGCCCGAGCAAACGTTGCCTTGCAATGCTACACAAAGCATACCTTATTTGTATCACATTAGCTCATTGATGTGGCATATCATATTATATCAACAGCTGCAATATATCAAACAATTTTGGCACTGACTCGCTTCGCTAGCAGCGCCACGGCAGCAGCGTCGCCATCATCAGCCAGCGAAGATTCCTTTCTCCATCCCGCCTTTTAAAAGCTGCAGCAGCAAATAAATTACACATGTGTCATTGGGCATGTTAAATGACTTGCAACACATAATCATCTAAATAATTATGAGGCTGCCATTAAAGTGAGCTAGATGGATAGTGCACGAGGCGTTATGGAAAAACTGGAGGTAATGGTGCACAATTTGATATGGGAAGGAGAGGAGATGAAAAAAAAAAAGAAAAAAAAGGGGAAATGCACTTTTCTGTGTTATTCCCTTAGACGTTGGCCTTTTCTTCTTGCTGTTAAAACCCGGACTCAAAGTGCTGAGGGACAATGGGGTGATTAGCCCAATCAGAAAAAGAAGTGAGGGATTGTGGGTAGGCTGTCGTCTTTTTGTCCTCCCACATTCCATTAATCAGCAACCCGGGGCCCCAAAATCAGTTTGTTCCGTTTGTTCCCATGTGGCAATCAGACAGGAAATGAAATCAGTTCACAACCTTTGCGTTATTACCTGACTTTATAAACCAACTCTCTCCCTTGTTTTGTTCATTTTCAACCCAGGAAAATATGTTAAACGACAACCAGTGCAACCTCGATTAACTCCAGACTACAGATCAGGTTTATATAATCGGTTTTATAAGCAAAATATATCAATTACCTCTTTTTAATCAACTCCACAGTTACATTCTCTAATCTTGAAATTGGGAGGAAAATACGACATGCCATCAGATAGAAAAAAAAAAAGAAAAAATGTAACGAGGCCTCGTGCATCAGCTTAAATGATGCGGCACATCACCAGACATGGATGACGAGCGCAATAACATTCTGTTGGTTGAGAATATGCTTCATAACTCTGTTGTCCCCGCTCTTTACAGGCCATTAGCTCACACTGAGTGTCTCGTATACTTTGCACCATCCAGCTTTGGATTGCAGAAAATAGCAATTACAGTGAATAATCGAATAACCAAAATGCAAGTGACTCTTAAGTGACGAAAAGGATGAATTGTGCACACAGTAAGTGAATGTGCTGTCTTATTGCATCGGTTATGTGTATAATAGAACGTCGGGCCGCTTCGTTTTTACAGCTCCTTGGGTACCAAACGAAGGCTGCGTGATACACACCGGAGGCCGCATTCGAGTTGAAGGAAAGCAAGGAAGACAGAAAGATCTTAAATGTCCTAAGTCAGTATTTAACTTGGTGTCTGATGATGAGAGTTTGCATTTTGATTTAAAAAGTACACACGTTTAGTATTGACTTGTTGCTGCAACTTTTGAGCTGTGCAAGCTTTCCTCCTGGGACGGACAAAAGATTGAAGTGTGTCCCCCTCTGGGAGACAAAAACCTGCTAAAACCTCATTCCGCCAATCTGAATGATGACCTCCAGCCAATAAACAAGCTATCAGCGTGAGCCTGGTCCTCATCCAGACCCAGACTGAGGCGTGATTTCCTGCGGGATGCAAGTACGCAATGAGGAATGAGTTTTGTGGTGTAATAAGGGCAGTGAATGATGTCTGAGGGAGAGGAATGTCCCTCTCTGGCAGGACGGACCCCCACAGGGGTTTAAAGGAGTCGTGAGTTGCCACAGCACGGGAAAAACTAATACGTGAAGCCTTATAAGTCTTATATAAAATGATGATGTTATAACTGCTTGTGATTGAAAAAATCTACTGTAAGACATTGTATTTTTTCTTAAAATTTTTTGTGTTCTAGATGTGTTGCGTGTCATTTGTCTTCCTCAGATTGCAGGCTGGTACATTTGGTGTCTTTGGGAACATCGGGCTTTTAACGCCAATTTTAAATATAACTGTAAAGACGGACCCAGTTAAATTCTCATAAATCTGCTTAAAGTGACCACTTAGAATTAAGTTATTTTAAGAGAAATCAAAAGTCCCATACTTTAAAAATAAACAAATAAAAAGTAGTTTTGGAAAATTTTTACAATTGCAGCTCTAAGAGTGATAGGCACATAAAGGATACACTCTGTCTGAGAGGTTGTGAACGAGCATCTGCAGTTGCAGCGATAAGGCAGAGAGCATCATCTCCACAAACAGAAAACCCAGAGAAACACTGAAAGTTGAGGTTTTCCTGGCGTTTCCTCCCCGTCAGTGTGCTCCTCTATGCCAGAGTGCAGAAGTCCGTATGTATGACTTTTCTAAAAAAAAATAAAAACATTTTCACATAATTCTCCTGCCCGGGGAGCGTTAGGGAGCGTTACCTCTAGGCTACGACAGCATTTGAAGTCATATGTCACATTTCCACTCCTGGCCCCTGATAGACTCTCAACACACCATTAAATCTTGCCAACACCAAACCGAGACTTTAATGCATTCACTTCATTCCAGTGCATTTTAGGCAAGCGTTCTCATATTCAGTGTCATGTCCATTAGAGGCTTCTAAGATGGAGCTAGCAGAGTGGAACAGGCAGAGACAAAGGCTGAGTGTGCCAGCCGGCTCTTTAAATACACAGGTCTATTTACTGTACATTCCCCTTGAGAAAATAATGGCAACTTGCCAGCCTTAGAGCTCTCTCTCTCTCTCGCTCTCTCTCTTTCAAAGTGTTTACATCTCTATACATGAGAGATAATATTGGCCTTTCTCCTGCTTCCCTGACAATGCTTGGTTTAATTGGAGGCTTAGAAATATGAGCTGCCACTTATGGATGTAGCACACAGTTTGTCAGGATGCCGTGTAATTATGACTGTTGCATGCTGTGTGTTTCTGGTGCATAAATTAAGACTCCCACACAGAAACTTTGTGCAGTTCTTATATATTAATGCTATATGCATGTGCAACGTGTAGTCCAGAATGCAGAAATACGCACAGCCGAGGATTGTGTCATAACTCGACAGATACAGAGCACTCATTATGCTTCATTATATGGATAGATTAAAGCCGAAAAGACGTTCAAGGCGGCATCAAAGTTTGATGAGCACAGATAAAACAGAAATGAAGATGCTCCACTTGAATTTCCAGCTGGCGGCATCATTTTGGCAGTTTTCAGCACAGCCGTTTTCTCAGCAACCCCATGGAGTGAAACCATATGACTGCTGTACACGCATGAAGGAAGGGAGAGACTTAATAGTGTCAAGGAAGAGATTCTCGCTTGTGGAAGATGTAGATAAGAAAAAAGAAGACTCCGGGCACAGATATTAAAGTCCTTCTATGAAGATGAAATTGGCTGTGATCAATATTCTCCCATCTAACCCACAATACTGAAGACACACGGTGTAATATTTGAGCAAAATGAACATTCTGTAAATGTTTATAATTCTAATCTTGAAAGATTCTTGGCCTTTGGCTAAAACTTCTCCTCAGCATAATTTACACTTACTTACTGTCACTCATTCCAAATACCAGAGCAACAAGAGAGATCTGAACCCTGCAGCAATGATGGGAAGATAAGATGAGACGAGCTGATGTATAAATAGATGTCTTTTTCCTTGCAGTTTGCACTTTCAGCCACATGAGGGAGACAAAGGAGCAAAACTTAGAGTACAGTGCAATTTGAGCAAATGCACTGACAGTCACTGATTTTGTGCTGTGTTGTGTGTTTATTGCTGCATCATGTTATCCATCCGGCTAAGACAGCATTTACAAAATGTAACAACAAGATGGCAAGACTGCTCCGAATGCCATAAGGAAATATAGTTTTGTGAGTCAAAATGTGGAGCCACAGCATCCAAATGGAACAGTCAGGTAGCAGTCAACATGTTGAGACTGGATGTGATTTTTTATTCCTTTCAAGCTAGGGTAGTGATTACTCTTTGTCATATAATAGTCATGGCCCAGGCCTAGACCGCTGAATAGCCACTGCAGGAAACGTATGGAGGCATCCTGGATATTGCAGTAAAAATGTTACATGAATGCATTCACTATTAACCTCAGTGTTCCACTCACTGCTTCCCAATGTCGTCCCGTCACTGCCAGACCCCTCAGCTAATTTCATTATTATTTTAATCGTTGTCATACTGTCTGACTGCCAAGCAGTTTGCCTAAATAGTGTACCACTAGTTGCAAAAAAACTTTATCTTACAGCATCCACTGCATGTACCCATTACTGATTATATGGGCTACATTTTCAGTCTCAGCAGATGGATGACATCACTGTCACTGTGATGTCACTTGACATTCCTCCAGGTGACATCACTCTGACTTGAAAATATTGAAAAGCAGCAGAAGTAGGCCTGCAAACCTGCACGGCAATACAGTATGACCAGAAATAAACTGAAAAGCCACTGAAACTGCAAACTAACTTCAGAGTGGTCACAAGAGTTGGGACATCAGAGTGTCATCAGAATTTTAAATAGTTTGATAAACCCATGGAGAAAATATTCCATCTCACGCGCCTTTTTCATTCGTTCTCTTAGAAATGTTACTCAACTTCACATTAGTCACGCGACCTTCAACTTTCTTGACCGATTAACTGTTACCCCAAACAAAACACAAGAGACAGATGCATTGCAATTGCAATTAGTGAAGAAATCACAAATGTATCCAATAAAAGTACATGAATCATCATCAGTCATTTTATCTTTTTTTTTCTTATCGTTGGTGTTTTGTTATCTACTGGATGACTTGAGTTTCCTTCGGGATCAATAAAGTATCTGTAAATGATGCATCATTGTTTATTCTGCAGGCTATCCAAGAAGATGCAAATATCGACTCTGTATTTTGCTTAACAATATGTCGCATTTAGATACTACTCTAAATGCGGGTCAAATACATTACGTAGATTGATACAGTAAGTACCGAAAGTGGAAAGAGTTCATCTCCATAACTCATGACAATCACCTCCACAGTGCGGCCGTCCGACCTTGGTCCCGCCCACACACCACCTACGATCCCTCTCATTGGTGCAAATAAATAGAGTTCTTTGTAAGCCAGTAGCTAATTGGTCATCGGTAACGTCAATCTTTCTTCAGCCCGCAACCCGCTGTAAATCCGGAGTAGATGCGGAACAGAGGAAGGAGAGGGTAGCAGACAGACATCCTCGAAGGGTCGCCCGGCTGTTGCCCTTCATAATTTCGGCACAGTTTTTTTGTTTGCTGCTCTATTTAATCAATTCGGGTCGGAGTATACACACACACGCTGTGAAAATGGCCCAGCCAGACGGCAAGAAAATTTTCTTTGAGAACCTGTCAGGAGCGGGGAAAGCCATCGCGGTGCTCACAAGCGGCGGGGATGCTCAGGGTAAAGTATCGAGTAACATTTGGACAAGAAAGGACTCTTGACGTTTTATGATTTAAGACACTCCCGTCCTCCTCCTGTGTGATGCTACAGTGTCCCGGCGAAGCGGAAATTTTCTCACCCTCCTCCAATTGTGCACAAATGTTGAACTGCGCAGCTAGCGGCAGTTTCGAGCCAAAATAATGTTACCTAAGAATCCGGCTGGCTAGCATGCTACCACATATTTTGCTAACCTGCTAACAGCATCACCCGCGGTTTTTTTTTGCACCACAAACGTTTCAAACATGTACAATCTACCGAGTACGATTATTTCTGCATATTTTGCCGCTTTCCGCCAGAAAATACGAGCGTTCTTATGACGGAAGAATGTCCAGCATCACACAGATTGATCGCTGCGTGCCTCTGCATTGCGGGAAGCTGTCAACTCAACGCAGAATTAGCACTCGTAATTATTTTGATTGGTAATGAATAGTTTGAATCGCACGGTAGTGTGTGTTTTAAGTTTTATTATTCGGTGGAATTTGACTCGTGTTTGGTTAGCAGTAGCGGTATGAAGCATCGAGGAATTTCTACATCCTGTGTACGTGATGACCTGCATACATCTCAGCTCATCCAGACTGACGTCAGAGAGGAAACCCTGATCATGTGCGCTACGCTTATTTCTCTTTAGAAACCGCTAGTCCATATATAGAGCTCAGTAATTTAATGTCCTCTGCATGCGAAACGGAACTCATTTCCTCTTCACGCACGAGTCACTTTAACTTGTAATCAAAATCAAAACGAATCAAGTTCATGTAATTGTGAAGGTGCTAATGGTCATAACGTGCATAACATCAAACCTGGCAACCTTCAGATCAACCTACCCCCAAGCCACATCATATATAACCCGGATACATTTAGTTACTACATATAGGTAGTAATAACTTTCATTACATGGCCCTTAAAACAATAATTATTTTACAGTTGACTTACTTCATGTGTTCATGTATTAATTATAGTGCAATTACAGATGTAAAGCAATAAGTATAGAATTTACAGCGTCAGTCCGTTTTTTCCACTGTCATCGTTTGAGTATACTGTAGCCTGTAGTTAGCTAGTAATACATTTGTGCAATGTATAACTCCCACAGTGTACAGGCTTCCTTTTCAACAGGAAATAGGGCAGCGATCGTGATGATATTGCTTGATTGCTTGCAAAATAGTTGGCACAATTATGTAATAGCCTTCATGGTTGGAGATGAAAGGAATTGACCTCTGGTGGATGGGAATCGAATGAGACACGCTCACTGATGCACACTGATGTACGGACTCACACAATTGGGAAAAGAAGCATTCACTTGGCCATAGGACAAACTTTAGGCTGTGGCATGCATGACAGGAGCTGAGAGTCTGTCAAAGGACACTGCAGCCCTGTTGTAGTCCTTTCATTGGCTCTGCCCCAGGAGAGCTGGCAGTCATGCATAATGAAGAGGCCAAAGTTACATAAAGGTTTAATAAAGACATGTAAGATAAAAAAAAAAGATTAATATCCTGGATGATCCTCATACACTCTGTATTCGCCACATATGTTCTCTTTTATTTGTCTGCCTACTTTGAATATATTTAAACCCAGGATATTCACTTGTAAAATTATTATGTAATCAGATATTTGGCCGTGGGCCAACGATGAGAAGCTATCTAGTCGATTACCTGCGGTCACATGGTTTTGTGACATCTGCGTGAGAGAACAGATGCACTGACATATTCTAAAAGCTTTTTAATCACCAGTGTAATTTATCTAATGCAATTTTCTCCCATCCTTTTTTCATTAGTTTTCCAAAACGGCCAATAGATCTGTAGCTTAGCGTCGCTTAGTAACAACAGTGCCTAAGGAAATTCAGTGCTTTCCTTTGTCTCGTTGTTCAGAGCGTTGTCACCCTGCCAAGTTTCTGCCGGGTGTGGGTAAAAAGCATTATCCTTTAGTTCCGCTGTCAGTGTTGTTAAGCTAACCTAGCGTTGACATTCAAGTCACAGAAGAATGTGAAGTTGTGACTTTTGGGTTCATTGAGACCACTCGGTAACTCTGAGCCTGTTAAGAGGAGCTGGAATATGTTTTGACCAAAAATGGCAGCTTCATGCTCATCTACAGAGAAAAAAAACAGCACAGAATGACAACCTAGATCCAAGAAAAACATTCCTCCCTATACATACACAGACTTCACGACACATGCATAGACAGAGTGATTGCATTGACTTTAAGAGCAGGATTACTTTCTGACTGTAAAAAAAAACCAAACAACCGTGACACAGACATGCAAATCATGATTCCACATTGATTCGCTGAGGGGGAGTCCCACGTCCTACAACTACTTCTTTTGATCACCACTGCAATGTATCGATTACAGTTATGTTGTAAGTTTATTTTACTATCAGTCTCACAAGCTTTGTTCATTCCTCAGGGATGAATGCTGCTGTACGTGCTGTGGTTCGAATGGGGCTGTATGTGGGAGCCAAAGTTTATTTCATACACGAGGTGAGTCACGCTACAAACTTAGTCCAGACCTGTCAAACTGCTTATTTTAAGGATTATTTTATATGCCTTCCTGCCAAAGCCCAATATTAAAAGAGGACACTCCATCCAACGCAGTATTACACTCCCCTAGCATCAACAAGTTGGAAAGAGACATGAAGAGATGGAAACTGTTAGTATCCACCAGTTTTGAGCTAATTTAGGCCAGATGGAGAACTGGTGTTCGTGCCTGTCTACAGTTTCCTACACTGAATAATGCTCCCCAATAAACCAGACCAATAAATTGAATCTGATGTGTGAAATAATTTGAGCGTCCTTTGAATGAAATGTACTTACATATAATTTTAATATAATGCTGACCATATGTGAAGCACCGATGCACATCATGCCATCTGTCAACACCCAAATGTCAATTAATATTTTGGTTTGAAAAGATCTGGTCTTTTGTCAGAATCTTCTTGTTTTTTTTGCTTCCCAGGGATATCAGGGAATGGTTGATGGTGGGGAAAATATAAAGGAAGCCTCGTGGGAAAGTGTTTCCAGTATGCTACAAATTGTGAGTAATGCTCTCTTCCAGCTTTCTACACATTCAATGCTCTTTCTGCGGCTTGAGACTGGTTGAGTAAATATTTTGCAAAACAGTTTGCGGCTGCTTTTGTCCCGTACCCACTCTCCACTTGATTGTTTATTATTTTATTCTCATTATTTTAATGACTTTTCATTTGTGCTGCATCCATTAGGGTGGCACTGTTATTGGTAGCGCCCGTTGCCAAGCGTTTCGCACCCACGAGGGGCGCCTAAAGGCTGCTCACAACCTGGTACAGCGTGGCATCACAAACTTGTGTGTGATTGGCGGAGATGGAAGCCTGACGGGAGCTAATCTCTTCAGGGAGGAATGGAGTGGGCTGCTGGCAGAGCTGGTAGAGCAAGGTATTAGGGAATAATTACCTTATTTACCCTTTCTTTCTGTGCTATAGTGTAGGCTCGCATTGTTGCTGGCGCTTCCTCAAAAGTATTTAGTCCTCTATCCTGTAAAAAAACTCTTTCTTTCTTATGTACCCCCTGCTATCTGACAGCCCTCCATTAACATTCTTTTTTCTAGTTTGCTAAAAATGGAAAGGTGTGAACTTGACCTTGCGTGAGCTCAGTGGATACAAAACACTGGCCAAGTACATGCAAATACGGTCAGAATCATATATATAGAAGTGGTGTAAAATTTACATACGGATTTTACATGGAAGGAGTTTGCAGCATGCAAGAACAAAATAAGCTAAAATGACAATTCAAAGAACTGGTTCTGAGTGTCCCTGAGCTCAGCAGTTTCCATGAGTGCTGCTCATGTTATAATATTGTGGTTGACAACACTCTTGTTAGATCTACATCTCTGAATTACAGAAAAACTGAGAAATACACAGAGCACTTTCTAATCTCTTATCTCCTAATCCTGTCAGGTTTGATTGAAGCTGATACTGTCCAGAACTACTCTGCCCTTCATATTGTGGGAATGGTTGGCTCCATCGACAATGACTTCTGTGGAACTGACATGACAATTGGCACGGACTCTGCCTTGCACAGGATAATTGAGGTGGTGGATGCAATTATGACAACTGCACAGAGGTGAGGAAGATGTGAAAGCAGGAGAAGCACGCTATAAACTGTAATTGTGACCACTGGGCATTTAGCCCAGGGTGGAAAACCGGTTTGGTCGGCCTTTATGGCAGCTGGAACTTTTCGAGGAGAGCGTTTAAATAATTAACATGTTTTGTATATTTAGTTGATTCTGTGTCGTTTTTGATATGGAACAGCGCAGGAAATGCTGTGTTGGATACTTTGTCATTGTATCTTTACTTATCTTTCAGTCACCAGAGGACATTTGTGCTGGAGGTCATGGGCAGACACTGCGGGTAAGAATGCATTTGATAGATTTAATGACAAAAGAGCAAATATAATCATAGGATGGAGGCAGATCCCATCATCGCCTCTTTATTTATACTGTTGTCTGTGTTATCATGTTTTTTTTAGATACCTGGCCTTGGTGAGTGCCCTGGCTTGTGGGGCCGATTGGGTGTTGATACCTGAAATGCCCCCTGAGGACGGCTGGGAGGAGAAGATGTGTCAAAAACTGTCTGCGGTAACACAATCTTTTTTGTTCCATTACATGAAATGGATCGACATTGTCTGGGACTCAATGCTGTGTAATGTTTCTCAGTTAGCTAGTTTCAACAAAACGTTGTGAATCCTGATCCATAGAATGTTTTTAAATCACATAATACTGATCTGATATCTTAGTGCTTATTTTTTGCCATGAAAACATGTTATTGTTCTATGGTCCAGACCCGTTCCAGGGGCACAAGACTGAACATTATCATAGTTGCTGAAGGTGCCATTGACAGGCATGGGAAGCCTATAACCTCTAGTATTGTCAAGGATGTGAGTACTTAAGATCGGACGAAGGGGACGCCGGAAGCATGGAGACCCGACAGCTTTGAATCAGGCCACTGCACACATACAACCGCAGACATATTGGCAATGGTCAGTGGAACCAGGATATTAAAGCGAGGAAATCTAAACAGTCAGTCTTGCTTCAGATGAGGTCATTATGCCGCACGTGTTTGCCCCACCCACGATAAAGCA
Source organism: Brotula barbata (assembly GCA_900303265.1). Taxonomy (NCBI): domain Eukaryota; kingdom Metazoa; phylum Chordata; class Actinopteri; order Ophidiiformes; family Ophidiidae; genus Brotula; species Brotula barbata. Next base: position 31,540 of record OMNV01003088.1, read on the forward strand.
GCGATACTGCTGGACGTTGGTGATTACAAATGGCAAACATGAGCTATAATAACACCTGAAGACTGGAAGACTCAGCTTGCCTCCCGGGCTGGTTTTAATCATCAGGCCCCCATGCTTCTGCAAGCCCATGTAAACGCCGTTGTCTCAGTTTTTCTGTCATGTTGTTTCTCCACTGCCCCTCCCTGTAGAACCGAGCAGGAATGAAAAGGCTGAATATCATAATAATAGCGGAGGGAGCGATTGATCGTAACAACAAGCCCATAACCACTGAGTATGTTAAGGATGTAAGTACAGTGCGCTGCATAGGTATGGCAGGTTCAATTCCATGGTTATTACAGCTTCACCTGCCTCCTGTATGACCTCTACTAGTGTACTGCTATCCTGGTGTTTGACTTTGTTGCTGTGCCTTCTGGAATGCTTTGTCAGACACACCCCCTAGTTTGGTAAGGTGGCTTTCACTTGTACTACTCTACTATAGCTGTCAAATCCTGAGCAGATAACCCAGCTAAACTTCACACGCTGACATTTTCTAAAATAAAATGTCCAAAGTAGCTCCCACATATTCAGGATCTTTACTGTGTTAAATCTGTCACAGTAAATATAAGGCAAAAGTGTATATACTGTATCCCAGTGAGTCATGACCCTGCACGAATTGATCCTTAGTGGAAGATGAAGATGAAGACGTAAGACCTTTTGCTGCTCTCGTACACTAACTTAGTGTCCCTTTTTAACTTGGCACACACCCACCTGGGATCTCATGTGCTGCTCTATTTATCTGAAACTAAGTCCACTCTACTAACATGACTGAAAAATAAGAATGGTTTGCATGTGCTTCGCTGTTTCCTCTCCTCTTCAGCATTCCTACTGTTTCCTCTCCCACGTCTGTTTTGTATCAGTATCGTGTGTTTTTGTGTGCATTTGTGAGCACGTGCCACTTTGAATATTATTTGAATCTTATTTTTAAGTGGTGTGATGGCTGAATGATTTTGCCTTGTGCAGTGTTACTAATATGAATGAGTACTGTGTGAGAGGTGCATCAGTAGTAGTAGTAGTAGTAGTAGTAGTAGTTTGCTTTGAATAATAAAATAATTATTGCTTGCAGTTACTATTCGAGTTAACTTCTGAATTTCTTCTTTGTAGCTTGTTGTCAAGTGTTTGGGTTTTGACACAAGAGTGACAATCCTGGGTCACGTGCAGAGAGGAGGGACCCCATCTGCTTTTGACCGTATCCTGGTAGGGACATTACATCACTTCATTTAAACAGGGCGTAGCTGAGGTTAAAAAATACATATCTTGTCTCTGTCCACAAATAATTAGACTGTACACATTTGATTTAAAGTAGTAAGATTGGTGAAAAAACATATATTGTAAAACTAAATTCAGCCTCATAGAGACCAGTGCCATGTATTCCATGTCCAATTGTTAAAGCGTGCCCTTGTGTAACCCTGTATGTGTCATGTAATCCATAAGTCTACAGAGAGATGGCCACTGTTGTAGGTTAAGTACATTAACAGATTAATGTCCTAGAACATGCTGTCATGAAGCACTGCATCTCCAGGACATCTCTTCATGTGTGCCGCAAAACAGTAAAGTTGAAGTTGAACCAACCTTTTGTTGTCAGTAAAGAATATTACAGGTGTACAGGAGAAACAAGCGTGTGTGTATTTGCTCACGCAGGCCAGTCGTATGGGCGTGGAGGCTGTCTTTGCCCTTTTGGAGACCACAGCCAACACGCCAGCCTGTGTGGTCTCTCTGTGTGGCAACCAATCAGTGCGCCTGCCTCTGATGGAGTGTGTACAAATGGTAGGTGGAGGACCGGGCTGGAATCAAGCCAAGGCTGCGACACAGACACACCTACAACATATAAACATTTACTAAATTGGGGAAGCTGTTAAGAGAGGGAAGCTGTAACGCACATGCAGACACAAACGCTCAGCAATGACTGCAAGATTAAGGAGACCCGGTAGACGAGCTTAAGCGATGACAAACATAATCGCACATTTGGCCCAGAGTGGCTGTAATTTTCACGGCAGAAAGTAGTATTACTCTGCAGCTGTGTCTGGGTAATGATTATCTAAACCGTTGTGGGAGGGTTCTCCATGACGTCCTTCAGGATGGTTATGTAATAGTAACCTTTTTAGATTTTGACGGAATCGAGAACAATCTTCTTTTTCCAACAGTTGCATTCTGATATATAACGGCATACGCATGTAGGAACTCTTAATTACTAAACAAACATTAGTTGTTCTGGTCCATAGAATTGAATATTGAGTATTGCATTGCTCTCTATGGTTTTTAACTTCGAAAGCAGCGGGAACAGCTGCTTTCGAACAGAATTTGGCCCTGCTTCTCTATGCATGTGCAAAATACAGCATATGGAATGTTTTTGCATTCAAAAAGTGAAAGCTTTCCATGTTTTACGTAGACTCAAGAGGTCCAGAAAGCCATGGATGGGAAACGGTTTGAGGAGGCGGTGAAGCTTCGTGGCAGGTATGACTAACAGGGTCCGATCCATGATGAACACAGCACACAGTGATATTGTTTACTGTAAATAGATGTGGTGAGAAAGGGAAAGTAGACCACAGTCCTATTTCAGAACACCACCAGGCAGTTGTTTTTACTCATGAAACATCAGAAAACAACATGAACAAAATTTAGGCAAGATATATTATTGTGTAATTGAATTATGCACTTTTAATAAACAATGTTTGTATATTTCTTTATTGCATGTACCATAATATGCCTTTATTGCAGTGCATGCATTGCAGTGCATGCATTGTATTTATCGAATGTCTTGCTTGATTGCAGGAGTTTTGAAAACAACTTGAGGACATACAAACTGCTGGCTCATCGTAAACCTGAATCTGATTTACCACATGTGAGTCACCTCTGCTGCAACCCACACGCGCATGGCAGGAATCATTGTTTGATTTGCCTTTTAATTATGATGACCGGGAGAGAACAAAGTGTTCCACCCGATCAATATTTTCCACCTGTAGCTCAGGTATCCCAGAGTTATTCTGCTGTGCGGCACTATCAGATTAAAACCTGGCTCCCTGGTGAGAGAGACTATTACGTCTGCCAGGAACTGTTTCAGCCTGCTGCTCTGCCTCCAATTCAGGCAGCTCAGACTGAAGTTCAGTGAAGTGTAGAGGCAATAAGACTGCATGTTGTGTAACTAGCTTTAGCGTTTGGCTCTCACAGCATCTGTAATAATGACCACTGTTGGCCCAGCATGTCTCTGTGAGCAGACCAGCGACCATGCAGCAGTAAAACCTGTTTGTCACAACTGCAGCATGAACAGCTGCACTCCCACCTAGATCCAGCACATCAACCTCCATATAACATTATTCATTATTTTCATTCATCTGCACTAGATTTGCTTGCGACGTTCATTTAATCTGTTGTTTGTCTTCCCCCAGAGCAACTTCAACGTTGCGGTGTTGAATGTTGGCGCTCCTTCAGCGGGCATGAATGCTGCTGTCCGTTCAGCGGTCAGGGTGGGCATTTCTGAGGGCCACAAGATGTTTGCTGTCAATGATGGCTTTGAAGGATTTTACAAAGGACAGGTGGGTGCCATACATCTTAAAATGTGTGCTTGTGCAATAGCACGATGCAGTCTGTACGCTCTGCACGACGCTGCCCATGGGTTTTTCAAACAAAATCTGTTTCTCATATTATCTGTCCTGTAATTATTGAGAGGTATGAGTAAGACAATCCACACATCACTTGTGCTTGCATGAAATTAATTAAAAGGAAGGGTTCATTTAAGCCAGTTCCTCCTGTACGACTCTTCCGCCTCTGTTCTCGTCAGCCAGAGTTCATTTAATACCACAATAAAATAATGGGAGAGGAAATGCCAAGAAATTTGGCAGAATGATAGATAAGAAAAACGTCAAGGCTTTGGTATGAGGAATCCATGAGTATCCTCTGAGAAAACATTTGGAAATGGTGAAAGTGAAAACTGACCCGTAAGAGTTTTCATCAACAGCCTGTGTTTTGTGTGTTAAACCTGTGATCTGAAACACGGCTACGGATTTGTTGTATCACTGCTCTAACCGGTTTCACAGGCCTCTCCTTTTATCTTTATCTTCCCTAGTCTTAGTTTAAAAAGAATTTCAATCCCCTCATGAAGTCTCACAGTCCACCTTAAACGATGACTCTTATTTGTTGCTGCAAAAATAATGGATTTCTACACTTATGGTGTCTTTGAACATTCATTCTGTTTTTTACTGGTACGGTTAGTGTATCGTGGAAATTTTCTTAATAGTATTGTAGGACCAAGGTTGTGAGAAAAAGACAACACGTGATTTTCATTGTATTGACTTCATTTGCAGGCATAATTTGTGTTAGACTTTTGTAAGGTGGAGCTCCCCTTATGTGTGCTGCTGTGCACTTCTGTTCAGATCAAGGAGATTAAATGGGGCGATGTTGGAGGATGGACAGGACAGGGTGGATCTCTGCTGGGAACTAAACGGTAAAATCAAGATGGGTTTGTCGTCATCAAACCAAATATGTTGTGTTGTTTTTACATGCAAAGTCACACGTGTTATTGTGCTATTGTGTATTTACAAATGTCGATTTTGCTCGCTGTTTTTCTGCCTCAGCACACTCCCTGCAAAGCACCTTCCCAAAATTGCTGATAAGATTCGAGAGCATAACGTAAATGCGCTGCTAATTATTGGTGGATTTGAGGTATGTTTGAAACTTTTTTCTGTTTCTCATTGGTTCACCTAGTTCATGTTATTAAATTGCACATTTGTTTGTCGGCTAATGGAGAAATATAGTATGTCATGTATAATATTTCATGTATAGGAATGTTAGGAAAATGTATGTTAAAAATGTATTATGTGAAGTATTGCTAGCTATAATTTATAGCTCATATGCTGCATGTAAACACAGCTAAACGGATCCTTCCTCATCAGCTTTATCCCATGTTGTGTTAGCATACCACCACATGCTTCCATGCATAATCGTGCTTTATAGTCATTCTCCTCCAAAATCTAGAAAAACATTGCAAAACATTGTTGGATCACGTCATTTATCTGAATGTCTTCATAGTGAGAATTAAGTTTATTTAACTTGAGGCAATTCAATTAAAATGACGAGCGAACCAACGTTGGAAATAAAAAATAATTTGCTGATTAAATTTTAATTGGAAACAGAACACTTGCTTTTCATCAGGCATTTCACACACTCCTATTTAGATGATCACCGGCTGTAATTTTCCTGTGACTGAGTTGATGAGTTTTGTGTTGATGTGTATGAATGAGCACCAGTATTTGTGTTTGTTGTGAGCGAGTACGTTTCACTGTATGTGGAGTTGTACCTGTCTGTTTCGCTGCTGTCCGTTGTGATAGACCTGGCTCCTCCCCTTGGCATTCTCCACTTACTGTGTGTCTTTCCTCCCCCCTTGACAAGTAACACTAAACCAAAGCAACCTCCAAGTTACAGACTTACAGCGTCTAAAGCCCGTGGCTCTGCCCCGTAGGCCTTCCTGTCACTACTGGAATTGTTAACGGCACGTGAGAAATATGAGGAGTTCTGTCTGCCCATGATCATGGTCCCAGCCACTGTCTCCAACAATGTGCCGGGCTCAGACCTCAGCATTGGCGCAGATACAGCTCTGAACGCCATCACTAGTGTAAGTGATGGCGCTGACAACCCGAATCGCTGATCTCAGCAACACACACGCACATAAAAAACACACGTACACAATCTTGACAAATCCAAAAGCCTCAAACAGTGTCACGGTCAGCCAGGAAGTCGCCTTTCAAGAAGAGAGAAATGGCCTAGTCTTAGCAGAACAAACGATTTAGCACATTCATCAGCTCAGTTGGCGTCTGAAGTGATAGTTGGTACGGACAAAAAAGGGGGTCTGCACAGTAGCGACCGTTCTTTCCCAAACAGGTAAGTAAGAGAGTGACAACATGCAGGCATGCTGTGAAGTGCACCGGTGTCATGGCCACCATGTTTCCTCTCCCTGCATTTCTTCCTGGCTGCATGCGTGTGTTTGTGTCCATTAACTTGAAGATGAGTGGTCAACTGCATGCAGGCTTAGCGCTGCTTGGTCAGCTGACACTAACCGCTACAGAGCACAAACTAACGTATGGAGCGAGTACCCCATTGAATCAGTCCAATAAAATAATGTCAAGACACTCACTTCCATAACGACATGGAAAAGTGCTCCTGCATGCTGATAAATAAATAGTCGGGAATGTATAAACGAATCTTCCTACTGTGAATGCAGGCTGGATTGGTGCTTTCCGGCACATAACGTAGCAGACTTGGCAGTAACGTCGTTTCTGATCCTCCCCGCCGTTTGTCCCGACACAGTCAGTACAGTTACATGCATTTTTATAGTACTGCAATGAAGGCAACAGACGGGCTTGTGTATTGGCTTATATATACATTATAACGTGATTGAAATAAACACAAATTAAAGCATGGTTAGTATTATTAACTGACCTATAGTATGTCATTATAAGTCAATGTGTCAAGGCATGTGTACTGTGTTTCCTCAATGGGCAGACTCAGCTCATACTGCAATTGCGTAACACCTCGGCTGCACTGCTATTGGTGCTGCACACAGAAAGAGCTTAGCTGCAGTTTTGCCTTTAATTGTAGTCATGACAGATGGTATAGAGTGCATGTAAACTTAACATCATTCGCATAACCCGCCATCTGTCTCCTCTCGTTGCATTTTCACTCCTCTCGTCCCTCTTTCTGTCTCTCTTTCCATTACTCCATCCCTTCTATAATCTTCCTTTCTCCATTTTTTTCCCCCCCTAGAGTCCATTCGAACCCTCCTTCATTTCACTTTGTTCCACTCTTTCCTCCTCATTCTTTTCCTCCAGTCCCTTTTTCCGAGTTTTCTCTGTTCTGCCAAAGGGAAGCCACAGCTCCTATCACACGGAAAGGGCCGGAATGGCAGGTTACACTCTCACCAATCTCTCTCTTAAGAGATTCATGTCTGTCTCAGCCGCTGGTCGTATGTGGTTCTAACGCCTTTTCACTGCCGCTTCAGGCATTTGAGAGTCTGCTGCAACTGTGTGAGGCTCGCGGTACCTATGAGGAGCTTTGCATCCCAATGTGTATGCTGCCTGCCACCATAAGTAACAATGTACCAGGCACTGATCTAAGTATCGGGGCAGACACAGCCCTCAATGCCATCGTAGAGGTAAGGCAGCTGAACCCAACAACAGCTTTGTCCACATGATATTGCAAAGACGATGGAAATGACACCTTATGTGCACTGTTAGTGATATGATATACAGTATATTGGCCAGTGATGATACTCAAAAAAAAAAAAAAAAAAAAAAGAGGCGACAATAAGTAGATGCAGAAAAGTGCCGCTTGAGTGTTTGCTGCAAATTTACTGATTGTGGTAAACTAAACCTTTACTGACATTACACTCAACCTGTTAATAATGTGGTTATTATCAATGGGCTCTGCAATGTTTTACCAGTTGATGAACTCTGTTATTCTAGTGTAGGACTCCATTTTATCTGGTGGAATTTCAGTCTGAAATTGCCTCATTAGTCTTAATGTAGTAAATGGTAATTAGTGTTTTTCTAGTCTGGGACCACTCAAAGTACTTCACATTCTTACACACATTCACACACCGACAGTCGAGGTAACCATGCAAGGCCCACCTGCTTGTCGGGAGCAATTTTGGGGTTACGGTCTTACTCGGGGACCTTCTACGGGGGATCGAACTGGTAACCCTTAGATCATCTAGGCAACCGCCTCACCCACTAAGCCATGCCGCCCCTGAGTGGAAGTAGTAATAGTAGTAGTGGAAGTATCTGTACAGTTTTAGGAATGCGCATGCAGGCCTTGAAAGAAAATGCATGTTTTTTTTCTTTTTATTGTTATTGGTTTTTTACATTTTATTTAGAAATTTCTCAGTGGAATGCATTATGTCATAATATGAGTGACTAAGAAAAATTTGATAACTCAACATTACTGAACTTCTGCACACACTGACATAGTATACACAGAAAACATTCATCTTAAGGTAACTCAGACATGCAGAGATTTATCATTCTCAGCCAGTAATCAATTATGAGTAAACCCACCGCATACCGACACATCCTGAAATAATATATGTGCGTGTGTCAGACTTGTGACCGCATCAAGCAGTCAGCAAGTGGGACCAAGCGGCGTGTGTTCATCATTGAGACCATGGGAGGCTACTGCGGCTACCTGGCGACCGTAGGAGGCCTGGCTTCTGGTGCTGATGCTGCCTACATTTATGAGGAGCCGTTTGACATCAGAGACCTCCAGGTGACTCATCATCTCTTCTGCTTCTGTATTTCCTCTCGGATTACACATTCCCTCTTCCTTTTTCATGTCAAAGTTTCATGTCATTCGTCCCTGATAGGTCATGTCCCATTTTGTCCACTAGAGGGCAATATTACCCAGCCATCAGCCTGTTATCTCATCCATTCTGTTTCTCCCCATAGGCTAATGTTGAACATTTGACAGAGAAAATGAAGACCAGCATTCAAAGAGGACTCGTCCTCAGGTAAATATATTAAATACCTCATTTTATATCACCTTTGTTCAAAAAGTCAATGAATTAAACTTGAAAAATGAGATCACTAGCATTCACACTATGATTTGTTTGGAGATTCTGTACATCCTGACCACAGCTTATATTGCAGCTGACGTGAATTCATCTCCTGAACTCATTTTGATGGCATATAAGCTCATGATGCAGCTGACCCACCTCTAAAGGCACTGATGGTGAAACACACTCCCTCAGAAGTCTTTAACAGTTCTATTTTACCGTCTGCGTACAGGAACGAGAACTCCAATGACAACTACACAACCGACTTTATCTACCAGCTGTACTCTGAAGAGGGAAGGGGAGTGTTTGACTGCAGGAAGAATGTCCTGGGACACATGCAGCAGGTAGCCACGGTCCCCATTTTCATTCTCCAGTAGTTTTTGCTAACAGATCGGAGTCATTCCTGTTTGTTCTTTTGAAAGGGAGGTGCGCCGTCTCCATTCGACCGGAACTTTGGCACTAAGATCTCTGCCAAGGCCATGCAGTGGATCTCCAAGAAGCTGGTGGAGACGTTCAGACAAGGTAAATGTTCCCGTTCTCCCCACAAACGTGACAGGTTTGTCAGTCTGGTACCTGATTTGTTAAACGTGCTTTAATCTTGACTTTTTGTCTTTTGAAAAGTCCTGACAGGCAAACACACTTGAGTGTCCTTGAGTCACGCTACATGCTGTCTGTGTAAAGGATAAGCTTAAAAATAAAATGCTTCTCTTTTTTTATCTCTGCTTTCCAAACTCACCGATGACATAAGATGAAGGTAAAACTTTTTGCCATACTGTCTCTGTTCTCTATGTCTCTGTTCTCGTTATTACCACAATCATATAGACGCACACAAACCATTTGTTTGTCTCGTTCGAGTTCCAGCTGCTTTAACTGGCTGCCGTTGCTGCCAGTCTGCTTTCGTTCCTGACGCTAACAGATCGACCAGCCCCGACAATGTTACAACATTCTCAGTCTCCTAACATGGTTGAACTGGGAATGCTTGAGCATGGGCTGGTGCAAATTTCCTTTTCCCTGCTTTGCCCCACGTTCATGTGGGAGATAGTCCTGGTTCATTCATCTGCTCATCACCTAGTTGAAGTTTTCACGTTTCACCCTCGTTATTCGTTCAGTTACCCACTCCATCCTGTAGAGTGTTTTCATCTGAACCGTTGTTCAGTTTTAAGAGCCGTTGACGCTCTGCACTACCCTGCACCCACCACAAGAGTTCAGTCATTGAAGCATGTTATTAAGAAGAAGAAGAAGATGGCTGTGAATGTTTCTGAGTTCCTTCTGTAACTGCTGTGCTGTTTCCCTGTAGGCAGAGTGTTTGCTAACAGCGAGGACTCCTGCTGTCTGCTGGGGATGCGCCGCAGGGCCCTGGTCTTCCAGCCTGTCGTACAACTCAAAGAACAGACTGACTTTGTGTACGTATCGCTCGGCTCCGATCTAACGGGCTCAGGACTGTTTAGAGTACCCAAACCCGTGTCCAAAAATGAGACAAGGGATCGATGAGGACAAATTAGCAAATGGAAGATCATGTGCTGTGCTGAAACGATTTGTTTTTGTCTTCAGCCACAGGATCCCCAAGGAGCAGTGGTGGTTGAAGCTGCGTCCTCTGATGAAGATCCTGGCCAAGTACAAGACCAGCTACGACGTCTCCGACTCTGGAAAGCTGGAGCACGTCGTCCGTAACCGCCCCAGAGATTCCGACGCCTCCGCGGCCATCTGAAGGCATGTACGGCGACCTGCAAAGTCCAGCCTTGTGTGTTCGATTGAAAGCGTGTGAGGCTTCGGTCCTTGTGATGTAAAAGCTCCTCTAAATGTTGGGCCACATACTGTGTTCATTTCCTGTCAGTACGTTCTAAACGTCACCCTTCCTGTTTCGTGTTAGCCTCAATAAACTGTGTTTAGATTACAGAGGACTGTAACGTATCATACGCACACACACACATTCATGCACTTCTGTACACACACACACACATACACACACAGCTTGTCCTGCACTGACGACGACCATGCATCTACAGCACGGTGTGTCTTTGTCGCCCTGGATGTTGAGCGTAACCATTTCTTAAAATGCACTTTGTTCTTTTTTACCTGCTGAGGCGAGAGAGAGAGCTGCATGAGGACAGAGGAGCACGGCGTCTGCTGTAAAACCGCCGCGTGTTTCTGCCGAGAACTAATGCGAGGTTCAGAGTATGTTTGAGACGGATGCAACGTGAGGGAGCTACTTGCTGTGCTTTACACTGAAACTGATATTTATCTTTGGAACATTGTTTATTTGGCTTGTTAACATGAGTACATGTAGGCACTGCTGTGTTAGGTAGTTGTCTGTCACTTTGCACCATTAATTTAATTGTGTGAGAGTATTTCCCAGTAAATAAAACTCAGACATGACAGGTGTAACCCACTAACCGTGTGTCCGGGTATTTATTTCACAGAAGACTTTTATTATAATCCAATGAGTCTTAAACGGCATCGAGCTTAGCGATGCCGTGCTTTGATGAATGAAAAGTCCTCCCCAATACGTTTATCCTATAAAGTAAATCCTCCTAAAATGGTGTGTGTGGCCAATAAATTACTCGGTGAACTCTCTGCTTAGGAGCCACAAGATGGCGCCAGAGCACCGTGCCGTCTTTGGAGTCCAGGTTCATCGGGTCCACGGTGGCGTGTGTTCTCCCCATCAGCTGCTGTCCAGTTCGGCTCTTGACAATATGAGTGTATAGCGGCGTATGACTAAACCAGATTAACGGCGTGTGTGTGTGCACGCCTGCGTTTAGCCATAATTGGGAATTAATCGTATCATTTGAAAGGAAATTCCTATTTCCCGTGGGTGCACTAAAAGTGAACACGTGTAATTGGACCTCTGTTTCCCTCTTAAATGGACTTTTTTTTTTTTATATTCCCTTAACCGTTAGTAATTACACTCACATACGGCGCCGCAGTTGGCATCGCTAAGACGGCGGAGGGACGTGAATAAAAGCTACCTGAATCACCTTTACTCCCCGGAGACCCTCCTGGAATGATTATCATCCTTAACTCAAACCGGCTCGGTTCATTCGGCCTCCCACCCACGCGGCCGCTACCGAGAAGACGCCTCGTTTCCCCCCCCCCACCTCGCTCTAATTTCGCCGGACCCCAGCGGACGCATAGTTCACTGCCGAGGCACGTTGGCTACTTCTCTCTGAGCATGAAATTAGTAAATCCAATAATTTGGGTTGATTTAAGAATGCAAGGGGAGCCCGTGGGGTCATACGCACATAGGTAATCAATACTAATTACCATTTCATTTCTCCCCTCGTTCTTTTCTTTTTCGAATCTCACAGAAATCTGATCTCATTGGACTGATTAAAGGCTGCAAATGAAGGGCCCTCACTCCCCGATTCCCATCAAAGGCCAAGCACACGCTCGCTAACTTTGTCTTCATTTAATTCCACATTGTCTTCAGACAAGCCCCCAATTATAAACTTGCAGTGAATCTCTGAAATAGCTGGCGCACATTGACCTTTTTAGATTAGAAGCACAGTCTCCGTCTCTCATCAAGTCCCTCGCGCGGTCTAATTTCACTTCTAACGAACCGCGGTAGTCGGAATAATTTCTCCTACTGTAATAAACAATGCGAAAATAGATTACTGTAAAGTTATTGTGATAACAATGGCGGCGACGGCCGATAAATCCCGGGTCGGCTGATATTGAAAAAGTAATGTTGTTCAAATGAATCACGTGTGTGTGTGTGACGCGAGGATGGAATATTTATGACCGAATAAATCCATGCGGGAACGAACGAGTGTATAATGCATTACGGCGGGCG
>OMNV01003089.1:3323-14744 GCA_900303265.1 Brotula barbata
CCACACCGTTTGCAATAATGCATCTTTAATCATTACGGTTTGCTGTGCATCAAGACAGGCCCATAAAGAACGGCAGAGCATTGCTTCTGTAATGTCCCCGAGTTCCATAATGAAACAGCAGCTGGAAAAGACATCTGTGAATACATAGCCGTTAGAGAATGGTTGAGCAGCCTCTTAGAAGCAATTAGCTATTTCAAGCATTTTCTCCTTGGCATACTATTGTCCATTCATCTAGCAGATTGACAGCACACCAAGACATCATTAACAAACCTGACGGCTGTTGAGTCGGAGACATTGTTTTTCTTCTGACAGCAAGCATCAGGCTAAGTGCTTCACTAATGTTTTTAACAGTATTTAAACTCAAAATGTCACTTGAACATTTCCGACATCAAAAGCAGCGCAAGATTAAGATAGCAGCCTTGAATAATTACAAACACTAAGCTCCGGTTCTTCTTTCCGTATCACTGAGTCGACATTTATAGAGATTCGGAACAGACGCGCTTACACATCTTTTTTACCCGAAACGCAAAAACTATCGCTTCGCTCTGTGTAAAATGACAGGTTGGAGATTAAAGAGGAGAGGAAATACAGAGTTACTGGAGGTCTGCCACATATTAAAACATTCCATTTTAGGAGAACAAAGTACGCCAGTGTTCGTACGCAGAACGCTGAAATGTGGAAAAAAAAAAAACCCCAAAAAGAAAGTAATTCCAGCATATGTACGTTGCAATTTGTAACTGGCTCGCTCGGCCAAAGCGAGCGATTATATCGGGAATAAACTCATTTATATATAAACAACAATTGAAGGTGGCAATTAAACTACTTATGGGGTTTTTGTACCATCTGATATATGAAGTAAGTAAACCATTTCCTGCAGGGCGGACATAAAAACGGGCATAAATCACTCGTCCTGTAAATCTGATTTTGAAACGTTCCCACCAGATTGCTCCATGTGAAAAAGTGTGCAGGAAAATAACCCCGACTCTGTCTCTTTTTACAATTGAAAATAATCGTATATGCTGTATTTGTACAACCCCACTTTACAGCTGTATTGATTTCTTCCTTTGACCATCGCTCCCTTAGAGCACTTTTATCCCGTTTCTCCAGTGCAGCCAGCTTAAAAAAAGGGGTCACTGCCATTTTCTGCATTTGAGCCTTGACCTCTATTTTTAGGCCCACGCTGCGAGTTTCTCCGGTGAAATAAACGGGAGCGGGACACACTCCGCTGTGCGCTCACGCCTTCCCTTACACATGTTCTCCCATCACTCTTCATTTGTCTTCATTAGGCTCATGTGTGACCTGCTTCTCCACTTCCCGAGCAGTTTACAATCTGGGGACAGCGTGAGGACGTGGCGGATCGCGGCTCGGATTTTACGTATACAGCAGGGATGTAAACAATGGAGGAGTAATCCAAACACGGTGATCCATTCATCCCAATCATGACTTGTGCGCCATGGGAAGTTTTCCAAGAACTCTGGAACCCAGGAATAGGACCCCAGATACCTTCTTTCTTTTCCCACCATTGAACCAGGAGCCATTTTGATCGTGGGATTATAGTTCCTGGATGTTTGTTTTTTAGCCCCGATACCCCTAAAATCAACCACTTTTTTCAATTTTCTGTGTTCCAAGTCGAGTTCGTCCTAATTTTGTTCCAAATTTTCGATCCACAACTTAGTAAACAATAACAGTTCAAGGTAAAAATCACTGTTGCAGGATCTCATGTGACCCAGGACCACGTGCCAAAGACGTGCACGCATACGAACGTGTTATTATTCTGGTATTCATAGAAACATATTACTACTAAAAGGCTCTATCATGGCCAAAACGTTTATCGCGACAATCTGGGATGCAATCAAAAGTGAAATAAACCAGAAATCCATTAATAATTCACCTCAACAACACACACACACACACAGGAAGTGTAATGGAAAATCAGCCATTCCAACAGGAAGCCCCATCACATTACGGACTGCGGCTTAAAGTAAGAGTGAGAAAAAGAATTCCTTCTGTCAACTTGTCATCAGCTAATTTACCTGGAACCAGAGAGGGAGATTCACTGGACACACAGGGAGACTTAATCTCTTCATTCATCTTCACTAAAGAGATCGACCCAATTAGCTTGCCACGGTGACTGACAGCGCTTGTGTTTCACTGTTTGCTTTCCTCCCCGCTCCTTCCTGCCTGCATCGGGAGGTCTGCAGTTTATGCTGGCTCCAGCTGAAGGCCCCTCCGAAAATGATTCGAGGACACTGTACAGCGGTGATATAATCAAGATCTTTTTATTCAAATCTGCCGAGTCTGAAATATTCACCGCTGCAATTTGCTGTGACTGATTAGCCAATGGAATGGTTGCTTGGGGATAGCTCTCCAGAGTTGTGTAATTGAGCAGATTTGACTTGGGAGAGCTTCTCTGCTGATAACTACACATTTCTTTTTCAATGGACTACTTCTTCTTTAAGCCTCCCTGAAGAGTCGGTACACATCAGAATGAAGACGCCTGCAGAAACGGGCAGGATGATACATCTCTCTCTCTCTCTCTCTCTGTTGCCATCCGTTGGATATGTTTTCCAACGTCGTGTTTCATTGGATAATTCAGCGCAGGATCGCTGGCCTGGTCATTGCAGAATTGTCAAACACAGAACCGCCAACGTCAGAAAAATACCCCCCAAAGACAGCCAGCTAGAATATTATAAATAATAAAAAAAAAACAACATTCATTTCGTGCTAACCTCGTGGATTCTTTCTCAAAACACTCACGACAGAATGTTCAAACGTTTGAGGGATTCCTCTGCTTACGAGGGATGACAAACAGTGCTCTGAATCGGATAAGCTGCACGGGTAATTATGAGATTAATATGTCAATCCTGATTTTGGCAGGTTGTGCAGCCGGCGAAGACAATTTCCAACGCAATCCATCGGCCACAATGCACACAAAAAAAAAGCTTTCTTGCTTATTAAATCTCATTTATTTTGTAAAGAGAGAAAAAAAAAGTGTTATTCGTTTCCAAAAACACACCACTAATGCTCTGGGGCACGATTTGTAATTGTTATTCAGTGCTCGCTCACCTACACTTAAAACATGATCCTTCTGGATTTTAATTAAGCACCAAGGTAGCTCCCCGGGGGCTCTGCCTTGGCAAAGGAAACTACTTTGATTTATGTACTACTTTTGTTTCAGCTTGAAGCTCGCTTATTATGAGAGACTCCAGTGATGAATGAAGGAACTGGGCAATTATTCTTATTTGTTAATTAGTTCCTGTTAGGAATGCGTTCTGAAAATATCAATACCCACATACAGAGCATCTTCGCATAGAGCTGTCTCATTACGTGTCACGTCTGTATCTCGGCACACACGCTGTAACCAATGACTTTGCAGAGCACACTGGATTAACCCTAACCTCATAAAACGGTAAATAATCTAATTTCTCCTCCGTATGCAACTTGAATGCTTTTGTGGCAGGCTAATACACGACATGTATGAATCTGGTTTCCGACATCTGTACACTGTTTGTTAAGAGTAATTGAAGAAAAACCTTAATGAAAAGAGACTGTAACGACTAATATCAGACATCACAGACGTAGACCATCTATTAGGGCTTTTGTCTCCTATCATCTTTCATTTTACGGTTTGTATCCCGTACAGAGAACAGACATTTTTCAGAGAGATGAAGGTAAATACAAGCAGCGTTCGCTCGGAACATCCCAAAGGTAATATACTTGGGAGCCAATGCTAATGTTATTGTTTCCTCTTCTAGACAAGTATTACTTATTCAGAATCACACAGCATGCACAGCAGCCACTTCTCAATAGAATTTTTTTAAGTATTGGCAGGACTGCCTGGGTGTACGATATAATATGCTTTCCAATACACTATAAAAGACGATTGTGTTCCGCCGCAATCTACGCGAGCGTAGCTCTGAGCGAGCGCGTACGCTCGATGACGACGACGTAAAATGTCACGTTAAATACGTCTTCATCTCCGCCGCTCATCGTGCCACGTCAAGGCCAAAACGGCAAAAGTGGAAGTGCTCTGAAAGAGAAATTAAGATGGTGGATGTCACGCGGACTGATCTGATCTGATCTGGGAGGTCTTTCCTCCGAGATGCATATCAGAAGGTAATGGAGTCTGGGAACGACAGGGGTGCTCGGGATCGCTATGATTAGCATGTGGAACTGCTGAAGGTCACCACTGCTGAGTTGAGCAGCCACAGGCCTTCATAAAACTGCGCTGCGTATCATTATTTTCAAAGTGTTTCATTATGGACGGTTAACCTTGGCTAACTCTGACACAACACTTTAATCAGCTGCCTGTAACTCCTTTGAACCAATGTAATCATTCAGCTTCTTTTCTTGTTTATCAGCGGGAAACACACAAATGTACGGGAGCCTTACGATTTAAAGAAAAAAACAGCCTTTTTCTAAGAGGCTGTGCAGGTATTTGGAACGATGCACAGCGACCTTCCAGTGATGAGGAAGTAGATCAGTTTTCCTGGAAGGAATGTGATTAGAAAGACCCGTCAGTGGCAGGCCAGAGAGGGAAACCCTGCCAATGCTGAGGCCTCTCAGACCTTGATCTTGTTTCTACCTCTCTATTCCACACGATGACCACATGTGAGAGTTCACTCACCAGTCAGAAAGAGAGAGAGAGAGAGAGAGAAGGAGAGAGAGAGAGAGACTCGTCCTAGTAAACACAAGCCTCAAGTCCAACTTCTAGAAGTCAGCTCAAGAATCTGATCGACCGACATGAATCAGAGTCTCGGAGGACTTTTGGTTGCAGCTTCCTGGCTTTTTAAAAAGAAAATCTAAAATCTAACACACACACACACAGATCAGGATGTCACTGACATTCTGCCTATGAATGGCGTCAACATGACGCATAATGAAGTAATACAGAGTATTATAACCTCTGTCATTTGTCTCCACAGAGAGATTTTCCATTTCATCTCTTGGAAAATGTGTGCAGATTGGTTATTTTGATTCTAAAAACGTGCAAAGACACCTAGCGATACCGACCAATTGTGAAAAATAGGCTAGCGAAAATCAAATACACACAAAAAAACGAAACAAACAAAAGCTCTGTGTTGTAAATGTAACCTAATCACACTCCTTTATATCATGTAGTGAAGTGCCAATGATTACAAAAAAACCCCACAGACGTCAAAATAAAAACAGACCCATCTAAAAAGAACAAATTAAAAGAGGGAAATGTGACAACAATAAGACCGGGTAGGATTTAGCTCGTTTCCTCATGATTGATGGTCGAGATTGAGACATTTCGAACAAAACCAGCGTGGGAAAAACATGCAGGGCAAACATTCTTCCAAGATTACTCCAACTTCAATCTCCTCTGGGTCTTACCAACAGTGCAAGACAATCCTCCATCTGCACGCTGTGTGTCACCGTCTTAACAGTCTCAGTGAACAGGAATTGTGGTACAGGACATTCACAGGGTAGACAAAGCATACGAGCAACAGAATATTCTTATCTGACATCATCTATACTCAGACTGTATCAGGGTGAGATGTTGGTTTTCCAACTCGGGAACTATTAAAGTGGACGATGTAGATTTATAAGGCTGCTTATTATTGCTGTAGTTGTGACTAGAATCAGACCCAATGGAATCAGGTATTAGCCATAGCCCATCTCTACAAATAGACATTGCTTCTCAGACACTTTGACTGACAACAACTGCCATTTATATCCCTCTCATAACTATTTATTTCCATTTTTTAAGAGAATTCTAAAGACTATTTCATTTAAACTCTCCCTCAAAGCCAAAACATACATTTTAGTCACAACAACAGCTGACATTTCCATTTCTGAGTGAGCTGTTGTATGGTAAACATGTTTTGTTTTTGTTTTTTTATTCTGGGGTTGAGTGTTTTCCAATACAACAGCACCGTTTTCCCCCCGCACGCCATCTAACCGCACAATGTAAAAAAGTTTTATTTACCACCATTATTTAAGCTCTTTGTCCACCAGGGCTGGGGCATATTTGCACACCTGCTACTATTGTCAGTGCTTTGAGTACAACCTGGCAACATGCTGCATTATGGGAATGTGTGATGTAGGGTGGAGCAGCTGTAAAAGGGTAGATTAATCACCCTGGATAACGTATAATAATACTACACAGCCTACAGCCCATCATGAGATGAAAACTCACACTCAACCCGATACACGGGCATTGATATCAGTGAGTAATATCTCCACGAGCAGGCACGGCTAAATCTGATCATGGAAAGAAACCTTACACCCTGCTGACCAATATTTCTCCTTTATTTAGTTAACAGGAGTCATTTCTCCGCTGCCTCAATTTATAATATTTGGTATTCTAATTCACTCATTTCGACCGTGAAGGAATCAAAAGCTGACTTAAAAGAGAGAAAGCAGTCTAGCGTAGCGATAACAGCAATGGACTCAAAAAGGACCAACTTGGTGAATTTTGGCCGTAACCGTGTGAGATGGGGGATATCTGTCGGTGGCCTGTGCTCCTTGAAAAGAGCCGAGGGCTTAAGTCCAGAAAGTTAGGTTAAAACGAAAACAGCTAAATGTTTTGATACAGTCTCTGAGCCCATTAAGGGAACTGGACATCAGATCTATGAGACATGGAATGGCTGTCTCTCCAGAAAGTGCTTTAAGAAAAAGAGAAAGTGCCCTAGGAGCGAGGCTAACCGCTATACAGAATCAGGCAACCAGAAATGATTGACTGGTCCTTTTGAAAAGTGCTTAATTCATGGTAAAAGCAGTTTCGGGGGCATAAGGTGTTTTTCTCCTTTCACTTTAATAAGTCGGAGAGGTTCGGACTGTCAAAGATGTAGTGAGCCAAAGCCTGATTAGAAACAGTTTATCGTGCTGGGAAACACGCGGAGATCTTGTGGGGACTCGTGTTGATTCAAATGAGGCAAAGTGTTGTAAGTGAAGCTATGTGAAATAGGAGTTTGTGTTTCCGTGGGGTTGCTTTTGCAGGTGACTGCCATAAAACCTTCTCTCGTCAGTGCGGTACTTGAGTTTAATCACCATTAAAATAAACGAAACATTGGAATTATAAACAGCTCCGAGCTCCATCAGCGCCGCAATGGTGCGTCAAATAATTACATATTATTATGGAAATGACACAAAACACATCATGTTACACGGCTCTATTCTTTGTATATGCGTTGAAAGTTGCGTTCTAATATCGATTTAATGAGCCGTCCCAACTTCGGATAAACATAACGGGCGCTTTGAAATACTTACGCGACACAAAAAACCAGCTCAGCAGGACTATTTGAAAATGGTGGCCGTCCACCTGTTTGAGCTACGTCCCAATCTGTGGTGCTCAGCCTTGCAGGCTGCACCGAGCTGGTGTACATATTTGTGACGCCTGTCTGCGATGATGCGAAATGAAGTTAAGTGCCCGAGTTCTTGAAAAAGTTCCTGCCAATCAAAAGGCACTAAATAATCCAGAAGAAGCTGCTTGCTGCAATTGCACGTGGGCCTGCAGTGCTCGCATACAGTGCCAGGACTCCATGACTGATTCCCAACACACACACACACACACACACACACATGCCTTTCCCTGAGACAGGCAATCATGTGCACATGTAGAAACTGCTGTAAAGAGCTTAGTCTGAACGTATACATCATGTTAGCAGATATTCTTGTTTTGGTTTTACACCGGGGCTTTAATTTGTCTCCGGTGATGAAATCACAGCCTGAGACAACACAATACACCGAGTGTCTCTTTGTCTACCGCCGCGTCGGAAAGAAATGTGATGCCCTGTGGGTCCACAACCCACCAGTAGAGAAGCCGTTTTAGAGTGTGAGGTCTGTCTGAGTAATGTACAAGGAGATGTAATGAAGTGGATTTATGAGCTGCGATGGCAGGATTACAGAAGGTCTTTACGAGTACTGACCTGGGTAATGGTCTATGTCTGTTAAAGATTTCTGAGCCTTTGTCATATTCAGCTCATACATACAAAACAGATGACTCGGGCCAACGTTTCGCACGGAATCGGGCTTTAGGCCCAAGTCGTCAAACTGCACTGGTAAAAAAAATTGTTGAAACAAAGCAAACGAGACGCCTTCCGAATCGTTTTTTTGTGCGCGTACGTGCCATATGTCAACATCTCTACTCCATCAACAAAATGACGCGAGTGACAGCTGCGATAATCTGCTGCCACAGGAATCAGAAACTATCAAGCTCATGGTTTACCACCAAGCTGTTACAGCCCCGAGTTTGGGCCTCTCCGACACAAACCATCGCTGTGAATCCCTTAAAAGCCAGTTTCCATAAACATTTATACAATTTTCACAAATACGCCTCTGTCGCCGCAGCATCCCGGTGACACGGTTATTCCAGAATTTATGCAGGATCGTAGCGACCGAGCGTCAACCGTGTTCGG
This sequence comes from Brotula barbata, assembly GCA_900303265.1. Classification (NCBI taxonomy): domain Eukaryota; kingdom Metazoa; phylum Chordata; class Actinopteri; order Ophidiiformes; family Ophidiidae; genus Brotula; species Brotula barbata. Next base: position 11,708 of record OMNV01003089.1, read on the forward strand.
AGGACGTCCATGCGAGAACGGCGGGCCGGCGTGCATTCAAAATGTGGATATCTGCGACAGAATGCGGCGTGTTCTGGTTTTGCACATCACGGACCGGTCACACAGAGCAGCCATTCTTAACGGCAGGAAGACAGAAGTGTACATGGAGCTCCTGGCACGGGCAGACTAAAATAACACTCTAATTTGAGAGGGGAAAATTAGGTGTTTAATAAATCTGCTGAACAAAATCTTTGACCAGGTAGGATTAAAAGACTTCACTTGTTGGACATTGAAACATTTAGCACGCGCCTTGGAGACATATCCATCAACTCCTGAGCTCGACAAAGCAGACATCCTCCGAGGTTGCCTCCCCCTCCACACACACACACACTCACATTTGAAGTTGTGTTTGGATATGTTTAGAATGTGTGTGATGAAATGGCACCAGCTGTGTACACTGGAGAGATGCACCAGGCCCCCTGGTTGAGCAGAGCATTTAACCCCTTCCCTCCTTTTAAAACGGGGGTGGGGGGGGGACAGCAGAGACAAAACAAGCCTGGCCCATTGTGGCTAACACACACAAAGTGGCTATAGCCCAGAGGCTCACTGCTATGGAAATTCAGTAATTCACATGGCTCCTCCCCTCACTTCCTTGATTCTGTGTTTATTTTTGGTTTCTTTACATATGCATGGGACAGTCGTCCTGTGTCAACCCCAGGCAGGCTGCTGTTTCACCGACGACACATTTTATGGCCTCAATAAAATCCCCTGATAATTGTAGCCACGGCCCCACACGGTGAGAGTGTTACGGTCCCTAATCACTGCTACTACAGCACATTTAGTCCTTCATATCGCAGGTGAGTGGATGGTGCAATATAAAGTAGATGTTGAATAAATGCTCAAGAGCGTTTCATCGCCGAACACGTAAAAAGGGAAAAGGGAACACTGTGTGCCACATTAAAGGATTTGTCATCAGGACTGTTCCTGAGTGAAAAGACTTCTTCAATCATCGCAGAAGTGATTGTTCAGATATTTGATGAAGACTTCTCCTTGACTGCTGACATCAGCCCCTTTCACACAGCAAGAACTTTCTCAGAAACTCCATGAGTTTCACTAATTTGCTCCAAGTGGACCTTCGAAAGTTCATAATCAAGGATTCTGGGTTTTGTCCGATCGGTTCAGGAACCCGCTCGTTGGAGCTTGCAAGGCCGAATATCACAGATTGATCGGATGAGAGCTTTCTCTGCCAAGGACTACTCATATTTAGCTTTTTGTAGGGGGTAGGAAGGTCACTGTGATTCTTGATACCAAGATAAAATCAATAATGACACTAATCAATACAATACCATAACAATAATCATCAATACAAACTCATCAATGTTACTAATCAGTATATTTATGATTTGATTGGATTTGTGCTTTTCAGCACTACCGTCCTGTTAATCGTGCTTTGAGTATTTAACAGTAGGTTTAAGTATTTTTTCAAATTTAGCAGCAGCTTTGTCATTCATAAACATAAAATTCTAAAACAAATATAAGTGATCAAATAAAAAAATGTAAAACAAATAAAACAAGTGACTAAAACAGCAAAAAAAGAAGAGCCAGTCACAGGCAGCTAGGTTAGCTACCGTGCTACTAGCATTTAGGCTACACGCACATAAACAATACGAGTCAACCCTGCTGCTCCAACAAAAATAGCTAAACATATAGCAAAACAAGAAAGATCTCACTGTATTTAAGAAAGTAACTACTCATAACGTGAAGCAGCGCAGAGAAAAATTATATAGCGCAGCAACACTAACACAATAATAAACAACCTAGCTCCAGCAGATGTAGCCGAAAGTGGCACCACACAATGGCTTCTATTCTGGGACGGCAGCGCACTCCGGCACTGTCGGAGACCCTGCAGTGTTTTTATGGGCCACATTAGACAACAGCATGATCCCTCAGAATGAAGAACTTCCACCAGAATGTACGTTAGCTGTTTGTTTGTGTACTGAAAATGACGTGGTGGTTTCAGTGCTTTGGACACTTCCTCCAGTTCCCATGATCTTGTGAATGTGAGCAAGGATTTGCTGAAGGAACCAGCTAGCCTGGATGCTAAAGTATTATCTGATTTTGCTCCAATTTTTTGTAGCAAAAGCAAAAAGGACGTACTACATCCTACCACAATCGACCTATTTGAGACTGTATAGTTGACGATAACATTGTTCCTTCAACATGTACACTGTGCTGCTGTGCTTGTTGTGAGTATGACTCTACGTTAATCAAACATTGATCCCCATCTGTAGTGTAGTTACGCTGACTGAGTAGCAGTGCTGGAAATAAACCTTAAGTGTTGGTACAGGTGAAAACGATGTATTATTCACATCTTTTCAGTCCCACTCAGGCTTGCAGGTAATGAAAACCTACAGAAAATGAACACTGCACTGAGACGTTATTAAACCGACAGGAAGAGAAAAAACAGCAGATGGCTATAAATATGGAAATACCACAGGGTCCCTTACATGAAACCATTACAGTCAATCATATTTGACTTTTACAAATACTAAAACCAGTGAAACCCAAACAGCTCCTTGCCTTTATTTAATGTTGTGCATGACTGAGGAGCGGGCCCAGAGAAAACCACATGGCCCGAACTGACATATCGCATATCGCCGAGCACCAGACTTACCCAAATGAGAAAATTAGACAAATGAGAACTAAATACATAAATATATGTCCCTGTGTTTCAAAGTTTTCCAAACTAGCGCAGCTCTTGTAAATTTGACTGACTACAACCAGGTGCTCTCCCCGTATCAGAGCCAGTAAAGCTCAAAGCCATTATCGCAGGTAGATTGAAAACAATGCACGTGTTCCTTTATTGGTTCGCTCCATAAAAAAATAAAAAAATAAATAAATAAAAGGCGGGCCTTGGTGCCCTTCAGCACAGTTGATGCCTCTTCAACGTTAATTCGCTGTACCTTTAACAGAGACATAAACCTGCTGTGACAGTATGGTTTAAAGAACCCCCCCCCCCCCCCCCCCCCCCCCCCCCCCCCTTCTCCCCCCCCCCCAC
>OMNV01003089.1:15387-31572 GCA_900303265.1 Brotula barbata
TTGTGCATTGTAGCCAATTACTGTTACAGACGGAAAATTATACTTGACCTGGGAAATTCAAGCAGCAGTGTAAGTCACTCCTCAGCTTTATCGCACACATTCAAAGCGACGTAGTTCGAAATTTCACAAGGCTGATGAAGACATGATGAAATTGGGCACATGTGACAACTTGGCCACATAACAAAATTCTGATGAAACAGTGAGACAAACCTCGTAACTATTTTGGTTTTTTTTTGAGGAGCATCAGATTGCCGGGCGCAAACAGAGCTGCACTTTAGGGGTGAATAATTTGTGAGGGGGAGGTGGAAGTGGGTCTCTCTCTCTCTCTCTCTCTGTGTGTGTGTGAGTGTGTGTGTGTGTGGGGAGGGGGGGGAGTGCACCATTGTTTAGACTTAGGAAAATCAACTCACTGCAGTTGTGTCATTTCTTTCAGTCACAATGATATTCCCTCGTGCTGGGCGCCTGGCAGTCGATATGACTCTCTGAGACAGAATATCACAAACCACCAGAAATTCTATTTAAAAAAAAAAAACAGCCTCCGAAGCAGATTTGAGCAATAAACTTTCCCTGCTTACTGACATTAAAGTTTGCCTTGTTCAGCGACTTGATAGCAGCAATCAAAGAGACGATAACAACAAAAAATGTCCATCTTGCTGTGGATGCTCCATTTCACATACATTTATGTGCAGATTCACGAGTGCACTATAAGCTCCAAGATGTGGGCAGCCTGTGAATGTTGGAGAAGTTGTAAGTGTTCGGTGAATTGATGCCAAACACTATCAAAAGAACCACTAACAACCACAGCAGCCGTGTAACTTAAATACTCCAAGTAAGTTTGGAGTCTCCAATGGCTCTCAGGCTGCTCTGAAATCGTATAAGAAGGGAAACACAAAGGGCAGGCAAGTGTTTCCATAACATGGTATTAAATAGATCATGTGGAGGCTAATGAAACTGGATCTCTGTCTATCACAGGAGTGGATTCGACACTTGATATGCCTCACTTTTATCATATTCTAAGGCTTATGGGGTGCTGATGCAATGATCCTGCACTGATGTTCAGGAACATGAAATCGTAGCCAACAGCGCCCATAACTGTGGATCTCATCACTGTGGTGAGTTTGGCACCGAGGCTGGTCTGAGGGGACAAAAGTAGCACACTCGGCGTGCTCGTTTCTCCGGCGAAGTTTGTCTTAGAACATAAAAGTGGATCGCAACTTCATTTCGGGCGCATTTGCATTACAAATCGCCGGAGCAGCTCCCAGCAGTCGCGGCTGCAGGTTGGTTTCCCAGCGTGGCCACCAAACCAAACAAAAGCGCTCACCTTGTTGAAGTTGTAGTAGCCCAAACAGTGGGAAAAATCCAGGTTTGGTGGATCTCCTGGGATAGAATTTCCACCGGCTGTGGGGTAAAATCTTACATCCATGGTGCCTGGAGGAGCCGCGCAGCTGGAGCTACTCTGCACGGAGCTCGGTGTGCGTTAGTGCCGTTACAATCCAAGCGCACGGAGCGGAGAAAGCAAGGGGGGAAACTGAGGCGAGTTTGTGGGGTAAACGGAAGGAGAGGGCTCGGGTAGAAGCCGGGAAACTTTGGATATTCCTCCTCTACAGCCGGGTTGTGCGTGAGGACGCCCGCAAGAAGTCTGGCCCGTACCCAAGCGGTACGCGGAGCATTTACGCACAGAAGCCACGAGACCGGCGACTCAGCGCTGGTCCTCCTACTCCTCCTCCTCTTCCTCCCCTGCTAGGAAGGAAAAATTAAACTAAAGTGCTGATAACAACACCGCGATAAGTCCACAACACGTAGTTTACAATGTCCTCCACGGATCTCTCACAAGTTCCCCTTTTCCCTCCAAACTAGTTGCGAAGCTGTTGTAACGAGCGGCGAAGGAAGTAGTTTGTTTGTTGAGAGAAACGTCTGGAAGGTTTGTCAAACATTCCGAACATCCGTCCGCAGATGGTGCATCATTAGTGGATATGATGTGGAACACAACGCGACTATTCCCGGTTCAGCTTTCAGCTCTGCCCGTAGTGATGAACAAGGCAAAATGTGTGAACAGCCAGCCACGCCCCAAACACGCGAAGCCCCGCCCCCGAAAACACCGCATTTAACGCCATGTGACATCGGAATGGATTTAATTACACTCACAAAATTCGATTTTTAACGCTGTGCACGGATGGGCGCAAAATTATTATCATTTTTACAGTGCAACTTTGTAGCTGGTTTAAAATTAATAAAAAGTAAAATGATAAAATTGACTTCAGACTCCACATGGTTAAAGTCTGAGGTGACCACCAATGGGACAATCTTCATTAAGTTTATTTATTTATTTGTGAACTATCCAAAGTTTCCATCCACCAATCATATCAGGATGCATTCTGGGTAAATATTTGCAAAGCAACGACCCAATAAATCTATAATAAAGGGAATTTGAATGAAAATTAAAATATCATGGTTTTAAAAAGTACCCGTTACCATAGTAGATTTTAGGTTTTTTTTTAAGCTTTCCTTTGATTTTTTTTTAGTTTTTGTTTTTTAAACAAACTCATTAAGAAATAACAGAACAACAAATATCACAACCACAAATACAGCTTGAATTTTTGTCTCAACCCTTCTGTTTCTTTTGTGAGTTTAAAGGATTTTTTTGTGGTTCAAAACTTTTGCTCTCGATTCAAGCACAAGATAGGGGGCGGAGCCAACACAGCAGCATGAAAGAAGTGTTTCTATTGGTCAATCTCGATACCTAGCCTCTGGCAGTGGAAAACAACACAGAAACTTGTTTTGTTTGCTCTGTTGAACCTCAAAAAGCTACAAAACAGCGAATAAACATGTTGTCCAGACCGACCATTTGCAAGAATGTGAAATGTTTTAAAGTTAAGTACTAAATATAGACTTGATCATTTTAAATGACTTATGTTCCTAAATCAGTCAAATAGAATCATTACATTTCCTACATATCATAGAGTAAATGTCAAGCACTCTCCTGGAACCCCCCAAAAAAAATCACATGTCAACCTTTTGACGTTCATGCTGTGTGTGTTTTAGTTTTTAATAAGGTCTATTTCTAATTTCCCTGCAAGTTTTACCAAATCTCAACGTCAGACCCCCTTATTAAAATAGCGAGCAGGCGTTAATAACAGGGTGTTTGCTAATTATTTCAAAATGACAACGCGACCCCAGCAGTAGCGAGAGCAGAGGTGCTGTTGATGCTGTCTGCTGTTTTGTAAAATGAAAGAATTTCATGCACCTTTACGAGGCGAGGACGTGAATTTCATTACGTTCATCATTTTCGATGTAGCATGGCAGAATTATAAAGGATCAATGTAGAGATGACTCACTCATTAGTGAGGATCCTGTCAAGTTATGCAGTATGTCGTTTATATTGTTATCCTCTTTTGTCACTATTGCCAAACCTAAATTAGATCTTGGTGCTTTTAAACCTACCACGAACATAAAAATCAAATATTCACCATAGTTGACTACTCACTGTATTTGTTCTCATACGTTCCTACTACTACTTATAACACTACTACTACTATTACTGCTGTATGTGAGTTAGTATGTGTGATTCTACAATGGATGGGTGGGCGAATATGGTGAAAGGAGGAGGATTGGCTGTACATACTGCGTATCTATGCTAAGTTTGTGTGTTTGAGTTATGTCAAATCCCTTTGAATTGATCTAATATATTGTCCTATTGTGTGGAATATTCCAATAAAAGCTTGCTCTCTCTCTCAGGCCGTTGCTGCCAGCATGTTTCTGTTCTAGTTGACAGCATTACACAGCATCAGCATCGTAAGTTAATTATGAATTCATGATAAACACACAAGTTGTATTAAGCTTTATTCCCTCAGACCCTGTATGCTTAGATATGAAGCATCACTGCTCTGTAAGCGTTTATTGTCAGACACACACACACAGCACTACATACTGTAAGTGGGATGTATGTTGGCATGTAATGCAATACACTCAACATTAATCAATGACATACACTTCCAAGGAGGGTTGTGCTGCGCTGGAGGAGATAATCCTCATTTGAACGCTCTCCAGTGCTTACTTAGTGATGGTCAATAATCTATGATAGTTGCCAAGAAATATACTTTGCCATTATGGACACATTAATGCAAATGCAATCTGTTTTTCATCGTGTTCCTCTTTGATAGCGGCTCTTGCATACATTACGAAGCGGTGACTTAACATGCTATACACATTGATACGCCCACCCAATCAAATCTCATTCACTCTTCCACAGAAAAAGCCCACCGTCTCCCACAAACCCCCATATCAGATGAACGAGCTCCACTACGTTTATAATTTGGCTCGGTATTACATGTTTGGTTTTGAGTACAACACGAGAAAGGTGCAAGTATTTCGACTGCTGTTGTTATGTATTCCTGTTTTTAATGTTTGGTGGTGCTGCAGGGAGCGGAATTAATTTCCTTTCTGATGGTTGTGTATCCGTCTCTCAGCCAGATGAATTATGCTTTTCCACCATATGTCATTTCCTCTCTGCTGAAAGCATTTGCTAACCTGAAAACAAATTATCTTCTGTTGGCTCCTGCTCAAATTCAATTAAAGCAGTGCAGAGTAATTATATGGAGGTACAAAAGTGTAATAAAAGCAAAATAATTAATTAACCTAATAATCTTTATTTAAAATCCCATTCGTTTTGACTGTGTGATTCTGTCACCGTGTGACACTTTTGTAAATAGCTCCTGTCAGATGTCAGCAAAATTCCTCTAACTACCCTTTTTTTTTTTTTTTTCTAAAGTCCCATGAAAAACTAATTATTTGTTATCTCTAAAGGATGTTTAGATTCAGTTTTGTGTGGTTGTACCCTGAGCTGTTATAATTACCATCACCCGTGGAGAAAATATGCACGTACAGCTAAATTGGGTTTTCAGTTTCCAGGTAATGGAAACAGTGATGTGCATGAATCCAACATGATTTATATGATAAAGTAATGTCAGGTGAAAGAAACAAACCAAAGCACAGACGCACACCTGCTCGTCCTAACGTGTAAAAGACGAGATTTTTAGACATCAGATTCTCTTTATTGATCACGAGGAACATTAGGGAAACAACTGCACCATCGTTTTTGTCACTGTAGATGGCGCTCTTCAAAGTCAGGCTCGGCGACCTTTTCGGTACTTTAAAATGTACTCATAATTTTTTCTCACTGTGCAGCATTTTGAGTGCCGAATTCGATGAAAAGTCAAATTGCGATAACTTTTGTCTGCTTATTTCAAAGTAATTACAGTATGCATGTGAATACGTGATTCTTGAATTAAAATGTTTGATAATACCTTTGCCTTCAGTGATATTTTAATTGAAGCGACTCCACCTCTGCTCACATAAAACATCTGCCACAACCCAAGCTCCGGTGTTATTACATCCTTTCATCTGTACGTGAAAAATATGAATAACAGTGACGACAAGAGGAGCTCCGACCTCGCCATGACCTGCAGAATCTCTGCCTTTTGTTGTTCTTTGGGATGTGTGAATCGGTTCGTGAACTTCCAGTGTAACAGCTGAGGGCGGGTTCAAACAAAATGTAAACAAACCCGAGTAAATAAACAGATGAATGACACGCGTGCATGAAAAATGTGACCGTGACAAGTCATAAAAATGGAGGACATCTGTGATTTAAATGTCAAATATATAATAACTGAATTTAATGAATCGTCCACTCGCTTTTTTTGAATAAACATAATTGAAAATGGGAATAAAGAAGGTTAGAAATACAAAATCATTCAGTACCAGCCTTACAGCTCTCTTGGATGGATTTGTTAAGTAATCATAATAATTTCCCTAAACATGTTCGACACCCACAGCCACAGATTTTACCCCCAGTTGGCCGGTCATGGACTAATTCTCCTATTCAGGCAAAATTTCAGCCTAATCGGCCGTCTTGGAACGAGGGGAGTTAATTAATTGCCCAAACAATCCACAAATGAGTGATCACATGAATTCATAAAATGTTGGATTTGTGATATTCGTGGAAACGCTTCTTGAATGTGCCTGTGTGTGTTACGGCCATATTGTGTTGAAGGGAGAAAAGCCATTGTGGAAATCATCAATAGACAAACTGAGTGGAGCTTTTGTTCGGTAAGCCCTCACGTCGCCGCATGTCAATCGATGCAAAAACATAAGATTATGACTTAAATGGGCCCGGGTTTATTCTCCTGCCAGGACAATGGCGTGTTTGTTTGCTTTAACGCTGTGAGCGCCATGGGGAAGTTATTTTCTGGAGGACTGTTTTCACGATTGCGGTCGGTTCGGTAAACTTGACGTATGGTTTTGTAAGTCACGTGTTAGCTGAGCAACGTTTAGGAAATCCAATTAGGTCACGAGATATGGAACGTTTGTAAACAGTAGTTTCCAGAACAGTGCGTACACTCGAAAAGGAGGCAATAATAACGAATGGCACAAGACCAGCGACTAAAAACCTGATTAACCATCGACACTGAAAACCATGTGGGCCATGTTGGAACAAAGACTCAACGCAAAACACAAATCCTAAACTAAATAAACAAAGATCAGATTCCACCGAGTGGACAGACAGACAATTGTGTGAAAGAGTGCAGATAAAACAAAGATGATCTAAAACCTCAGTGTCAGGGTCACGGCGAGGTCGAACTGGTCATTGTAAAGTCTAATTTATATCATATTTATCTTTTTTGTCACATGTTGTGCTTCCTGTTTTGGATATTCAACTCTGAGTTTGTGGTGTTTTTCTTCTATCGTATAAAAAACAGCGTATTATTTTACAGGCCACTTTATGATTTACCGTATAACAACACCCCCCCCCTCTGTACACGCAGGTTAACTGCTGTCAAATTAGCAGCCAAAATCTTAACGAGGCTCCAAAAGAAACAGGGATCCTCAAATTTTGATGCGCGATGATGGTTGATTGTCCCTAAGGAGGACATTTTTGCTTTCCACCAAAATAATGTGCAGGAAAAAAAATCAGACACGTGCTGAACGATGTCTTCAAGATGGGGCGGCTGTTTTCGTGACTGGCACATTCCATCATTTGAATAAACTACATGGCAGTGATAAAACAGCAGGGCTCGTTCCAAACGCCATCCCAGGAGTAGATTGGATGTTTTGTTTGGTGATTTTCCTAAAGTTAAAGTAATCCCCTATCCTGTGTTATGAGCATGGGGAATTATTAACAGTTATTATCATTTCTCTCTCCTGTAGGAGTAACGAGCGATTTAAGACTTCCTGAGGGTGTCGAAAACAACTCGGCCTTCTGATTTCCTAATTTCAGCATCCCCACGGAGGATTGGGAATCCATAAAGGAGCGACGCTGCGTTCGTTTTTTAGACAAGATGCGATAAAAATGGCTGACGCGAACGTGTAAAAATGCAAACAACGTGCAGATATCTTATTTTTATGAGACTTTGTAACAACTACAAACCGTCTGACTCCATCGCTTGGCAGCGTCGAGCTCTAAACCCATTATTATGAAGTCTTTTGTTCTGTGAAATCGCCTGTCAAGCGCTGTGTCTGCTTCCTTGCAGTATGTGGGAGAATAATACTGAGATTAATGCGGAGACAAATGTAATAAATAGATACTAATAACCCGGTCCTATGGAGAGTGAAGGGAACTGGACTGTTACATCTTAAAGGCCACTCAACTCTTATTGTTTCTTCAGTTCTGAATCAGCGACGGGCAGACGTGCACATATTGGGCCACACCAGTGACAAATCATCTTCATCGCTAAACAACAGTGTCCTGGATGTGCAAATCAGCTGACCGAGTCCATTACGTAGCCCCGAGCGAACCTGGCTTTATCTCCCGTTGTTATGTGTACTTTGTGGACGGGTCTCGCTCATTAACGATGGATCAAAGCACGCTGTAAAATGTAAAGATACAGAGAGACGAGATAAAAGGGTGCGTTAGCTTAGAATGTGGTGTGACGCGACTTCACCGGATGTCAGATTGTCTCCTCACACTGAGGCTGCTGGACTCCACGAAGTCCTTTAAACGCCTCTTTAAGCCTGTTGATGCTACGTTCAGTAACCTGCATCCCTTAATATCTTATCTTACAATGGGTAGAGCCACACACACACACACACACCGCCCGCCCCTCCCCCTCCAGCTGCTGTGTTGGCGTTTTATGTCGTGCCTTTGGGGGCCATTGACTATATTACACTTCTCAGTAATGATGAGGAAGATTAGACGTTAAAGGCGAAGCAGCGGCGTTCTCTTCCTTTTGGCTGCTTGTGCAGCATCGGGCCTATTGCTGAATCACATCTCTGCATATTTGCATAGGAACACGCGTAAAACAATTAGCGCCATAAGTTAGTGGCGGCCTGGCGTTTATTGACACGGGATGGTATTTAGCGACCGTGGAGCGAGACGTACGTCGCGTGTTAATCTGCCCGCCTCTCCTCTCGGTATGCGTGTTGTGTTTTGAATTTAAACGTGCCAATACGAGCAGAGACTACCCTGACATTAAATTACGCTCGGCCCTTTCGTGAGTTGTACGCAAATTAAAATGATTTGTGCGTAATGAACGACACCTGTGCACCGCCGAAGACAAAGGCGGTCGCCGCCGCGCATATTGGCGAGTACGTGCGACGGCGAGGCACAAGGACCGCATACCGACAAATACGCAGGATCCTTCAATTAAAACCTGTCCTCGGCATAATTAGTCATTTTAGCTCTCGTCATTCATACTCATTAGCGCTCGCTTTCCGCGTCTCACACTGGAAGAGAATATTTCAATATCCCATTAATTAAGCGATTCGGAGATACGGCCTTGATTGACGTTCCCTTAAAACCCAGGAAGTAATTACGTTATATTTCTTGTTCTTGGTCTTTATTTCCCTTAACAATTTCAGATTTTCTGAGGGTTTGGAGATCTCGTTACGTTTCTCCACGTCGCCGCTGTATAATTGTAACAAGGAGACGCAGAAGAAAAACAAAAAACACATCCCGGATCGTGGAGTCGTACTTCGCGTGTCTAATGAGCACGCGTGCGAGTCTCAGTGTCATCTAACGCACCTATTCACATGTAGCGGTAATTGATACAAATGATGGAACAGTCATCATCATCATCACCATGCGTCGGGATAACGGTCCTACCAAACTCATTCTGGATCTAAGGACTACTTTAAACGTGTCTGTCTCGCGTTTTTAACCCAACACGTCCGATTCATGCTGCCGGGTGCAGAACGTAAGAATATAAAGAATGAAAAGAAAACTGGCGACATTGAATGTTCCACACATGCGACTGTGTCTGGAATAAATAGTCTAAAATCATTGGTTAGTATGTTTCGCTCCGATCCCTCCGGACCGTCGATGATTCACCTTCTATATGAATTCCTTATGACACCCACACGCTGGCTGCCGGCTGTATTGGCATTTGTCTGTCTGTCAGTCACAGCCATAACTCAAAGAGTTTTTATCAGATTTGGATCAAACTTGGCAGGTTGGTTGGGATTAGGGTCAGGACCCGCACCATCGATTTGTTTTCAAATCAGTCAGCGGTCAAGGTCAAAGTTTGGGTCCGATGCCGATGTAAGGCGTGTATTATGTAAATGCTATAAATTGTATTTGACATTTGTGTATGACTATTCTGGGCGATGTTTATTAAAGCTCGTATTCTGCTATAAATGCATTTGTGTGGGTGCTGAATATGTTATTGAATAGTGAAAGGACACTCACAAGCAATTTCATCATCACACGCGCGCGCGCACACAAAGAGACACACACACACAGGTTATTATGTCGCACGCACACTCCCTCCAACCTCCGCGCGTCGCCTCTGTATTTTCACATATTTACTTTGATCAAAGCGTATGCCACCAAATCATTAATTACCGTTTGTTTGTCAGGACATTTGTTATTCCAGAAAGGCTTGCTCATGAAAAATATTATAAATGTCTCCCAGAGCACTGTCCATTTTCTAAATGCTACATTGTAATGGGTTTTTTTGTAACAACATCCTTGGGATAATGATTAATAGTTGCAGGCTATTATTCACAGAACGCAATCTGTTATTGTGTAACACGGCACGGCAAACATCTCACTGTTTCTCTCGCACGGCGAACAGAGAAGAGGTCGGTTTTTGTTTTGCTTTTCCATGTAAATTACTGGGTAATTGTCACCTTATCAGGCAAAGAAAAGGGGAAAGTGTCACCTATCACACAGATTCTAACCCATTCCCATCACAGTCTGATGACAGGGAGAGAAGGAGTAAAAAAATAATAATAGGTGTGTTCCTGCTAACAATGTCACGCAATACACAATCTATGTAATCTAAAACGCCCAACTGGCTTTTTAAGCAGAATTTTTGATTTGCTGGAGTGAAGGGAGGAGAGAGCGAATGATTGGTAAACAGAGGTAAACATCTAAAATGACCGAATTCAGCACTGTAGAGATCATTCAGGGTCATTTAATACACTCGGGGTATTTTTAATGGCTTTTATCGCATGACAAATCCATCCAGCATTCATGTAAAATAGCCACAAAATTGTTTAATTACTAAATCAGTCCCAAAATAAATTCTTTTAAAATTGCAATATCGCAACCTTGACTTTTTACAGACACAGTTTTTTTTATCAACAGATTTTAAATTTCCCATAAAATCACCATTATTACAGATGATTTATGCATCATTTTATCCATATTTACCCAGAATGCATTCAGGCATGTTTGGTGTCTTTGGAAAGCGTGGCTCTCCGCTCGAATTCAAAATAACACCGAGGGTATGAATAATGTTTGGCTGCAAAATACGAGCCTGTAAAGACGGACCCACTGGTTTTTAAGAAATTCAGGAAATTCACAGTGGTACCCAGGGGATTTCGGCGCTCTATTACATTCCCGCTCCGTGATTTATAGACACATTTGAAAACATTTTCAATTCAACATCTCCCCCCCCAATGTTTGTTTCTTCGCCTAAATTTGTCAGGATGCGTGGCCGTAATCATTATTTCAGAAGGAGCACGTGTTCGCCGCGTTACGATGATTTGTCTGTTAAAACGTTTTGACAGACAGATACACACCTGGGGAAAAGTTTATGTATGCTGCATGTACGCCGCCTTACACGGAGTCCTTCTCTTCTTGTTTTTTTTTTTTCACCGCTTCTCTGTCTGCAAACTAAGCCTGATGCTGCAGGAGGCTGAACTCATAAAAAAAGAAAGAAAAGGAACACGTAACTGTGTTCCAGGGTAAAAAAAATGTATTTTTTGGATTCTTTCTCACAACTCGGCCACCTCACCAACCTTGGAGGTTAAAGTGTTCATGCATATCTTAGCACTTAGCATGGCAAATGGATTACAGATTTTTGGACTTGTGGGTAATGGCTTCCAGATAGTGTGTTGCCTCATCAGGGGGTGTACTTGTGCGGTAAAATTTGTTTCGTGTAAACACAAGCACTGACAGAGTTTTGGGTTTCAGTTCACTTCATTTTATGGGTTTAAGAGCACTTTTCGCTAAATTGCCCAGTCTGGCTTATTTTAGTGCGTGGATGTATTGACTTTAACATTTTGGAACATTTACTGTCAATAGAGTTTACTTATTTAAAAGCCACTGTGGGTTTGATATCTTAAACTATCTCTGAACTGCAACTGCAAATCAAACAATGGAACCCGATCGTTACCACGTGTCCTGGTTTACTGCACACGGCAGGAGGTTATGTTTTCACCTGCATCTGTCTGTTTGTTTGTATGTTTGCCGGCAGGATTACAATAATGTTGTGAATCGATTTGGACAAAATCAGATTGAAGTCGGTGGAGGTGAAGGGAAGAACGCATTAAATGTTGTGAAGCTATGACTTCGTGATGTTTACTGTATTGTTTGTCAACGTTTTCGGGACGAATATAGAATTAATCTGAGGCAACAACTTGATTCATTTACATATCAGCCGTGCTCACGTTCATAAAAATGACTGGCAGCGTAATGTGCTATTGTATAAGAGAGTATAGAAGAAAGTATTTTAGATCGTACCCCACGCAGGTTTAATCTCATATATCTTTACGACTGTAATTTGTGTACGTAATACTGCAGTAACACGACGGCCATGTCGATCATTTCAGTGCTAAAGGCAGCAGAGTTACAGTAATACACTGCAGGTGCAGCGTTCAATCCAGGGTTTTAGTCACTTCAACACACTTTCAGTGAAACTGTGCATGACACAAAGCAAAGGGGATCAATGCACATTCACATGTGATGGCATTTATCAAGGGCTGGTTATCTCTGTCTCTGGTGTAGCTGATATTATTGCTTTTTTTTAAAAAAAAACCAGACAGATGTGGTGTGATCACAACAACAATACGCTGCAGCTTTATATACAGTATATGTATGTAGGGGGTTGATACTATACAATAAACACTATGGAGCGCAATGGGAAGAAGACAAAGAGCATCAATATAAAGCTTCTAAGAGAGGGAGGGGATGATGAGGTGATTTGATTATATTATAAGTTTCTAGAACAAAATGGACAAATATAACTGTTAAAATAGATATTTTGTGCATCCCTTTTCCCAGAATGCATCCAGGCACATTCGGTGTCTTTGGAAAGTTTGGCTCTGCATGAGAATTTAAGAAGTTTTATAAAAGAAAATGTCACACAACAATAGAACAATGTAAATAAAATGTCAACCATCTATTGTAGTTTCATGATTTGGAATTCCACGGAACACCGACGAGACTCAGGATGATCAGGATGATTTCTGAGGTATCTGCTTGGTCTCTGCTTTAAATTTTCCACTGTTTGTTCTAGTTGTCTAAGCTCTGTACATGAACATTGAACAAAGTTGGCATGAGATTTAACAGTGAGGAATCCGAACAAATCCCTCCTCCACTTCCAACCTCGACTCCTCCCATCCAAGCACAGGAAATTGTTTAAATTTAGAAACTCCCCTTGTGGTAAACGGTGGAATTTCATCATTGGGAGGTGCTACAGAAACATGAAACTTTTCTCAGAGCACCCATCGATGGAATCCTATCAAGGTGTACATAACGAGTACTACAGCAAGTTCTACATTTTTTCTTAAACGTACATAAAGGCCTCGTGTTTTTCTGCGTATTGCGTCCCCTGCATGTGTCGTTTCCTTGTTGAAAACGAGCCCAACGTGTCCTGCGGGGCTGGACAATTGATCATGCACCGTGTACGCACAGTATGTGTACTTAACATCAAGTATAATCCTCGCCTTGAGGTATTTCCTTCATTCGTGACCGTGAAGCCACTTCCAGAACAAACGTGCTCCTGGCCAAAATAGCACCTTTAATTAGGACAAACTTACCCTTGACAAAATTCTAGAAGGACGCCGGCTTCATTTTCCCCAGATCATTACTGCTTTGCTCGGCCCTAATTTTCCCTGCGCATTCACACACTTTTGTTGCGTACGGGAAAGCGGTTTTTGAAGCGGAATGAGCCCGATTCTGCCTCCTATGTGTCCTCTAATCACGGCAATAATGCACATACCTTCAGAACATCAAAGACAGCTGATTCTATTTGATCCAATGTGACCACTGTCGAACACCTGTCACTAGCCATATTCTTATGTTTATATCACGGCTTTGGAGCCATCCTCATGCATATTTATGCGCCACTGCAACTGAATGCTCAGCATGAAATGAAATACTGCACTGCTTGAGGAATGTTTGCCCTCAGACACAAATCTAAATCTACATATTTCACACAAACACGAGTGCTGCAGGCTTGACCCTATGGCGGCGACCGCGGGCTACGCGTCTGTTCGCATGTGATGAAGACCTGCTTTGCATTAAAGCATATTAGTTCAGGTACATGCACATATTGCTGTAAACATACAGGGCGCGCGTTATTTCCTTAATTCCTCCAAGAGCATCTTCGCTGCATTAGCGCTGCCCGACGACCGACGTCGCACTCTAAGCGCCGAGATCGACACCGAGCACGGGCGCCACGAACGTCGAGGCGTTTTACAGCTACAGTAAAATAACTGCATTTTCTCTTCCATGGTCCAATAACTGAAGAAAGGATCTTGATTTGTTTCCCCTATGGCTGCAAATCTCATTTTTATAGCACAAGATATTATGTGCAAACCAATTCCAAATCCACTTTTCCAGTCTACTTTTCCATTATCACAATAAAATCAGGGCTTGTTTTTATGACGGTTGGATGTTCAAATACATTAAAATGGGTCGGAGAATAGCCTTGCCCTCTTGGCCGTTGTCTTTTGAATTAAATGTCAACACAGGTGTAAAACAAAATGTAAGCTCATATTCTGCTGAATATAAATGTGTCATTTGCTGATATAGATGAGTCTGGCAGAGAAGAGGCTCATCTCTGCGCTCATAAATTAACTAGGGACTGTCCGTGCTTGAGTGACACCTCTTTGATTTGTAGCTAGCAGTTAATTTCAATCCAAATCTGCCGTGCTGTAATTTCTCCAGCCTTCCTCGACGGCCTGCGCGGAAGGAAAAAGGGACGCGCTGCCACCGCATGAATGACACGCCGCGCAGCCTTATAAGGAAACCCATTTACTGATGCAAACTAAAGCAAACACCGTCCAACTTCAGACCGCCGCTTAAACGGACGCGAGGGGACGGTCGGTTAACAAGTCAAAACAAATTGCTGATGGTGCCTTGTGACAGCCAATTTAATGATTTCCACCACTGATATGCTTCCAGTGTAATTGATTTGCACAGTGTAATTATGTCGGGACAATCGCGGCGTTTTGAGTCGACTCCCGCCTCCGGTGGAGCCCCCCGTATTAAGCTGTCGGAGGCGAGGCTCGGGAGGGCGGCCCGGTTTGGACAGGAAAGAAACAGAGGAGGCTGGATCTGAGCCATGACCCCTCTACTGTCTCTCTCTCCAAAACTGTCATTTCCATTACTGCACACTCACCGCAGCCCCGACAAACTCTCTCATCCTCGCTAACTCTATTCGATTGGACAGCCACTGGCCTGTGTCGTTGAATTCTTCATAAATGGTTGTGTGTGTGTGTGTTCTGGGGCACAGAAAAGAAAATCAGTACGTATGTATAGATGTATAATAATCCTATACATTTCACTGGAGAGGATGGTAGCGGCGCGGCTTACAAGCTGGATGCGGTCCAGCGTGTGTTGGTGAGCTGCGGAATGTGGATTTGCAATAATGATAGCTTGAAGATCATTTTCGGCGTGGAGCATGAGGAACCATCAGGCCTGCGTATGCTGCGGATGGCTGATTATGAAAGAGCGCTAAAGACTGTTTGATACTGGATATTCTCCAATCAATGCAAAACAACAACGGGATTATGCATACAAAATACTACATAAGAATACTACATAAGGATTCACTGAGATATATATATGTATGTATGTATGTATGTATGTATGTATGCATACGCAAAATAATAGGAAAAAGGAAATACCTTGGAGACAAAGAGGAGAGAAGAGAAGGGAAGAGGAGAGAAGAGAAGAGAAGAGAAGAGAAGAGAAGAGAAGAGGAAATGCTCTTTACAGACAATCCATTTACTCCCAAACATACCTTGGGATATTGAGAACGATAACAATGCAGCGAGAGCCTTTTGTATTGTAGCGCACAGACACATGTTTCTTCTAGGCTGACATAATTGCCATTCTTCCTCTATTTTCTATCTGGGCAACATCAATCTCTGTTGCTGGGGCTGTCAGAACTGTCGGAGACACAGAGCAAAGTCGGGCTGGCGGTATCAGGCTTTGTGAAGTGGTGGAGCTAACCACAAGATGCCGCTGAGGATAAGACATCACGCAAGACAAAAAAAAAAAAAACGACTCGGTCCTTTTTCTTTACGAGTGTCACGAGATAGACGTCGGGCAAAACTCTGCGTGATACGACGAGCAGATTTGGGATTAGATTTCGCGACAGCTAAAATGTCGGTAGCAGTTTAATCAGCTTTACTCCAAATGAACATACGAACGACCGTTACGCGCGTCAAGGTGGCGCGTTGGGCAAAAATATGAAAAAAAGCTGAAGAATATCCCGC
The DNA here is from genome assembly GCA_900303265.1 of Brotula barbata. NCBI lineage: Eukaryota > Metazoa > Chordata > Actinopteri > Ophidiiformes > Ophidiidae > Brotula > Brotula barbata. The sequence continues at coordinate 31,336 of OMNV01003089.1, forward strand.
GCTGTGAACACAGACTAATCACTGTTTCAAATATTTTTTTTTTTTTCACAACTTTGGGATGAAAAACATTGTTTGAGGGGAGAGGCAATATTTCACTGGCTGAAATAGGTGCAGGCAATCTGCCTTTGGAGTACAGAAGGCAGCAGTGTTTTATAATGGAAGAAACTCAATGTGACATGTCGAGAATGAATTGTTCAGTCAACCAGAAATATCCCTTGTTCTAATGGCTTGGGACAT
>OMNV01003090.1:8132-23126 GCA_900303265.1 Brotula barbata
CCCCACTTTTCCAGCTCAGATATAAATAACAATTAACCCTCAAATGAAGGCAATTAGAGATTGCCTTTGTGACAGAGATGAATTTGGAATATATTTCACGTTTACATTACGCTTGGTGTCGTTACGTGGTTTTCTATATTCAGTGTCCATCGTGCTTAAAATCACACAACTCACATTCAGGGAAAATCTGTTGTAATTGGCAAAATTAATAAGATGATGAGGCTGTCGTTTATGTTTAGAGCTGTTAAGGCGTCGTTCCGTTGAAAAGAAGAGATAAAAACAACAAAAAACACCGAGCACGACAGATTCTCTTACCCAGCAGGCATTTCGATTATTTCTCAAAAATACCGGAGGTGTGTTTCTGTTACTCTACCTGATCACACAGACACAAACTGGACACAAACAACTCAGGGAGATTGAGGATCAAACGCGATTTGGATTTTTGGTCGCGGTTTATGCTTTAGGGTTTGGGTTTAATCTGGTTCATGGTTTAGGTTTAAATCGAGCTAATGGCTGCGCTCATCCCGAATACCAGCACAGTCTTCCTCCGGCAGCAGGTCAGCAGATGTTAATGATAATCCATTACACGGAGATCGAGGAACGGAATCATTTCTCAGTGCGGATTAAAATGGGTGTGAACGCGCGCTCTGCCTCTTCCCGAGTAACGATGATGATGATGATGATGGTGATGATGGTCCTGCACGCAACCTGAGGACACAATTCCACCACACATCCACTCGTCTCTCTCGTGTGTCACTATTCTAAGCGGAGAAAGGGGAATAATGCCGTAAAAAGCCCCCCTGCCTTCGTGCGGTCGCTGCGCCTCCAGCCTGCCTGCTTTGCGTCCTTGACATCGCCGCGGCGATTTGCTTCCTCTCCTCCTCGCTGAGTTCACTCAGGTCCACCGGGGTCCCACCGGGCATTCGGACGAAGCCGCCTTTCCCGTCAGGTACCAGCCCCTCCGGTAGCCCAGGCGGCGGCCCTTCTCCTCCTCCTTCCAGGCTCGCTTCGTTCCCCATGATCGACCCCTCCCGTCCCCTGGATCCGGATCAATGCACGACCCGAGCTCTCTCTTCGTTTTTACGTCCAAAGTGCGCGGTGAAGGCGGCCTCCCTCGGCTCGTCGGAGCATCTCAGATGATTTAGCAGCTGTGGTTACTTTCCTCTCCGCTCCTGCCTTCCCGTTCCCATCGTTTCTTCTTGTTTTTCTGTGTCGCGCATCTCTGCAGCTGTAAACCACTGTTACCACAGTTTTCCGTGAGAGGGTCTCCGTAACGTAACTCACTCAAATACAGGAGCACGTTTCCGGTTAATGTTACAAAATAAAACCATCCAACTGCTCCTCGACTATTTGCCGTCATTTACTGTCATTTTACCAATGCAGAAATGGACAAAAGTTCAAATATTGACACCTTACATATTTGATTTTAGAGTTATTGTTTGATTTAAGGCTAGAGATAAGGTTGTGTAGCCTGAATTGACAGTGATACGAGGATAACGCAAAAAAGAAAACGTGCGATCTATGTCACGTGACAGTGGTTGACCAATCACAGCCCTGGAACATTGTGTTTCGTCAAATTAGTAGAAGTCGTGAAACGAATCCAATTAGCTACCAAATCGAAATGTCTCCAGCATCTAATGGTCACAAACAACGGAATATGATAACATAAAACTGACGGAGCAAGAAATATGGCAGACTACCAAAAAATACAAATTTACCGTTAAGCGCGATAACGTTATGCCCTTATTTTGAAGCCAAATTTGCTCTACTTCCGTTCATTTTCCTACTAATAATAGTGAGTTTGTGTCAGGCTCCCCATCAGCGGCTCCCTACTTCCGCCCACTGCGCATGCGCCGCCTCTGACAGGTGATCAGCAGACAGCAGTGTAGGAAAATCTGTTTTTAAAGGGGACAGACTCACCTAATGGTGTTTGTTTTGATCTTCTAACGAGTGGAGCTCACGGGTCAGCGACGCTGTAGGTCATTTTAGGAAAATGTCGTCGTGTTTTTGGTTTTTTCTTAACCGCTGTTAAATTAATTGCTACGGTTTGAGGCAAACAATTCGGAGTTGTAAAGGATTTATGGAAACATTTAGTAGACTTTCACACAAGTAACCCATGAATAATTAAGTATACGACTCAGAAAAGCTATTTTGTAAAAATCTTAAAAAATGTGATAAAAAAAAATAATCTACAAACCTTTACAGTAACATATGGTGTTTTTAATATCCCTTAAGATTACCATTATTCTGGACATGACTTTATTCCGATTTCCCCACAATGCATCCTGATACATATGTTGTCTTTGGGAACTTTATGCATTTAATTGCAATGGGGACCCCATGAAGACTAGCTGAATATCACTGGCTCAGCTAATGGGAATCCTTTTAATAAACAAAAATAAACAACAATGGGCTTTTCACTAGGATGAAAAATAAAATTGTAGTGTTTATGAAGATGGGTCAACTGGCGGTTACCTCAGAGAGATTGCTTTGAAATGAGAAACACGTTCGGCAAACACACGTACACACACATCAACACAGCTGAACAGTATCTCATATGCTTCCATTGAAACTTTTAATATCCTCGACTTATAATTGCTGCTGTTATCATAGAGAATGTAGCCTATGATCAAGCAATTCTATACAAGAGGTCCACACAGAAATACAAAGACAATACGTGTAACATCTTTAACATATGATGGCACCATCAACCTGAAAACACAAATCACGCTGTGCCATTACATTTCATCGGCCCGCCTGCTGAGAATGGCTGCAAAACAAACCTATATTTAGCTCGCTGTATGGAGAATTCTCACAACCAGCCACCAGAATCATCGAGTGGGATATTAAAATGTGTCAGCTCTGCTGTAGATCAGACAGATGTGTTGCAATATGACAGCTATAGTGCTCGATTGTGGTGCGTGTGTGTTTGTTTGTTTGTGTGTATGCAGCTTTGGGTTTAGAGCTTTTGTACAGGGAGAGAGATGGGAGAGACGCGAAGATACCAAGGAGGCTCAAGTCACAAGTATGATCAATAATGCTGTGTTTACACTTTTTAACCCCGTAAACACCAGAGAATGAATTGGGGATCAAGTCCACTTCAAGGCAAAGTGCTCAAGATTATTTAAAGAATTTTAAGATGAATTCATAACTGAGTATACCACACAGAAAAGCCATGATAAATCTAATAATTGCTAGGAAGGTTCTGATTATAGAATCCTAAAATCCATGACAGTAACCCGTATTACGATGCGCTGTGGCTATTCCCCCCAAAATTTCTGTTTATTCTGGATTATTTGGGTATCATTTTACACAGATTATCCCAGAATACTTTGCACCAGAATTTTAAAGAAATCTTTCTAAAGATGGACGCATTGGTGATTTAAGATGTTACTAGTTGGAAGCACCAAGGGACATCGCTCCCAGTCAAGACCTGAGGTGATGAGGTGTGTGTATGATGACAATAAAACGTGTTTCCCCTCTGTTTAGGGAGAGAAGTGATAAATGAAATATGCCGTGACCTTGCTGGAAGCAATGGCCCTTGCTCCTGACTCACTCTGACTGTCACCCTCCCCATTTCCTTTCAGGCTTTCCTTCTTCCTCCTCCCTCATTTCTCTCTCTTCCTCTGCCCCTCATTATCTGCTCTTCTTCATCACTGTGTCTCCTCCTTTGTTTCACCGTGGCTTCCTTTTGTTGCCGTGCGTCTCATCCTTCCCTGTTTTCTCATCCTTTCTTGTTTTACTCTCTCTTCTCTTCTGATTTGAGTCTTAAGTGATAAATAATGGTAGCGTTGGTTGAGATTACTCTGCTGCTCGTCTTCTTCCCACTGATTGTTGGAGCGTGGCCTGATTGTCTCTACGCTGCGAGGCGGAAGCAGCCCATACGTGCATGCTATCTCTCTGTCTCTCTTTCAAACACAGTCACATAAATATACCGACTGAAGCATCCGGACAGACACACACACACCATATACACACACATAGAGCTGTACTTCCATCACACATCAACACTAATCACATGCGGTTTTATATGCAATTTATGTATTTCACAACATGACAGAGGCCTTAGGACTGCTTGCGTTATATAGAGCTCGCGAAAAAGAAATAAAAGAAAACATTGCCCACTGTAACACTGTCTTTAAGCGTAGTAAATCCCTCTTACCACCCAAAATAACCACATCTCACATACTAGTAATCCCATCGTATCACACTAGTAACCCCCTATTTCCACTCTAGTCACACATTCTTACACCCTAGTTACCTCCTTATACCATAGTAAGCTCCTCTTACCATCCTAGTACCACCTCCTTACCACCTTAGTAACACCCTTTTACTATAGTTTTAGTAGGGGCTTGCTAGAGTTGAAGAAACGTTAATGTCATTTATTTAATCAGTATAAATGTAATAAAAAATGTAAACATCCACTGCAATCCTCCAGCGACTCCATAGCTGTTTAATGACAGTGTTTAAGTGTGTGTTATGTGCTTTGTGGCTGGCCGGTGTAATTTGAGTCTGGTAACCAGATACCACATGCTGCATTGTGTTCATTAAATTTGAATACTCAGTCGGAATATGGAGCAAAGACGCAAACAAAGGCGACGTCTTTGGCTCAAGGGATCAGTGGCAGTTCAGCTGCAAAATTCTTACCTCCTAACAACTCCACACACACAACAAGTGTCACCTTTACACAATAATACACAATAAACCCTCCACCAAAGCTGCCCCGTGGACGTTACATACATTTGAGAGTACCTATATGTCGGGAGTATCAGTGAATAAATTGTAAACATGGAATCTCCCTCTCTCACCCAAAGACGAGCAAACAGCAGAACATACCTGGGGTGTGTGTGTAGGAGTGTCCGCCGTCCTTAAAGTCAGTGTGATCCTCCTGACTGACCATTTAATATCTGATATATTAGGACGGAGCCTTTCTCATCCCTATTAGCACCCTGGCACGCGTCTAATTCTTCCCTCGGCGCCAATTTCTCCTGACTGCTGACCAGTGAGACACGGCGCACTAAAAATACCTTTAAAGTCACAGGGGCTCCTCTGCTCGCTTAATCGGACCATCTCGTATCCACACACAGACACACACGGGCACGCGGGCACGGGCATGGTTGGGTGCACCTGCCATGAGTATGCACGCACACACACACACACACACACACACACACACACACACACAGACAGAAGCGCAGTCCCCCTAATCCTCTTTCCTTCTGTTCTACTGCGCACTAAGCTGCTTCCTTGCACACACAATCCATGGAGTCCCTACAAGTCACAGCTGACGGGTCAACTGAATTTAAACGGACCAAAACAAACAGACAAATAAGCAGAAAAAGGCTCCCATCGTAAATTAGTCATCCCAGCCCAAACATTGTCATTATTTACACAGAAAAGTGTTTTTTTTTTTCTTTTTGCAGGGCCACTGAGAACCTCTGACATCACCATCTGTTGGTGAGGTAAACACAAACAACAGAAGTGGGTGACACAAGTGTGTGTGTTAAGTAAATGTACTGTTTATGATTACTCTAGATGTGTTTAACGAGACAGATCTCCCTGCCATATTCTCTGAGTGCTCCTGGCTCCCTGAAGACATATAAAAAACGTGTGTGATTCAGGAACGGAGTCCCTTTGTGTCGTCCAGATGCAGCGCAAAATCACTCAGGAACACAAAAACCTTTCATAAAGGTGTCATGAGACGGTGCGCGTGTGTTAAAATGCAGAAAATAGGCGCAAAAGTGCTGAAATGTAAATCCCATTGGCTGTGTTGATTACCTCGAGAGGCTTACGGCTCTTCCGTTCCACGTCACCTGCGTTTGCTCGTCACGCCTGGCGGGGATTTAAAAGGCGGAGTCAATAATGGAGGACAGGATCAGTCATTACTGCGTGGCTCTCGGTGGAGAAGTTGATTATTTTTGGACAATATATCACATGTGAAATCATCAGTGGGTTATATTTCAAGCAGTTCGTGGTGGTGCGTTGGTGAAGGACGTGGGAAGGAGACGTTGACTGGTAATAGGACCGTTAATAGGATTTACGGGACAACATTGTCTGGAAGCCAATTTGCAAAGCCACTCTGCTGTTGGCTTTGGAAACCGGTGCAACAACAGCATCGCCCACTGACAATGATTTAAGAGAAGGAAAATATCGGAGCGGGGAATACGAAATGCTTCAAAGACACATTCCACCACTCAAAATATATATATTAATAGCTTTATATTTAGTTTAGTTTATCGTCTGTCCGCAGTGACTTCATTTCTTATTGTGGCCTTTCAAATAATGAAAAGATGGAGAGACAATAAAAGAACATTACAGTGAAATAGTACTATGAACCGCTTAAACACTGGTAAATGAGTGAGTAAGTTGGAGAAAACTTATTTGAAGGACTTTGGAAACCTTTAGACCTTTTCATCTTTAATACATCATAGATAAGATTAACAATTATTTTGGCTTGATCGCAATGGTTTCTGGGAAACTGAAGGCTTAAGTCATTACAGTCCAGACCGACCAAACAAAACACTGTCAGCTCATCAAACTTTATGGCTGGATTTTACATCATCGTCTCTGCATATATAACCAAGGCATACATAAACAAGAAAAATAGAAAATAAATAATTTCCATCTGCAGTCACAGCTCGGAATCACGGTTTGCGGTTTGTCTTTGTAAAGGCTGGGATTGGAGGAGACGCCGCTAAAGCTCTGGTCACCAGTGGAATGGATTTGTGTTGTTTGTGCATTTTACCCGCTATCTCTTCCTCCTCATCTCACTCTTCCTCTCCTCATCCCGTGATCATTTCTCTCCGGTGAATTGACAGCAGCTGACATGTTAACTGCTGCAGCAGCAGCGTCTAATGGGCTGAATCATCAGGAGAGGAACACCAATCTGAACGTTTGGTCTGGAGAAGCACAGACACGAGAGAATGCCAGTCAGGTCGCACACACACACACACACACACACACACACACACACAGCCTGCAGCTCATCAATCATTAACAACACACACCTGTTGTCAAGGTAGTGCGTCACAGGCAATGATGTCATCACTTTGCAGTGAGGAGCTCCTGTAGATAGGGTGGGCCTATCATAGAAGACTCACGTGAGCCAATGCTAATGCGTGGATGTACATACGACACACACCCACGCACACACACACGGTCTGTGCAACGAAGCAGGACAGGAAGAGGTCATTGATCACATCATCAATCTCAATCTCAATCAAAACGTACGAGGCGAGACCCGAGCGGCTCGCCTGGCTGCGTCGTCGTGTAACACTTTGTGTTTACGCTCCCAAACATGCATCTGTGTGTGTTGAGGAGGTGAGACCACAGCAATAAATCAGACTTCCTCAACAACAGACAGGAAAACAGCACTCCCAGAAGGCAGCAAACACACGCAGACCCCCAGGAATATCTGTAGTGAGACGACACCCTCGGTTATCTGATTAGTCTTTGATGCTACGACGGCTAAAAGCAAAGGGAAGCAAGATGACAGAGCTTTTCCTTTAATGTGTCCGTGCTGAAATAACAGATCATCATTATTCCTGGCAGCCAGACTCTGAGCGTGTTAATTAATGTAGTGGAACTGCCAGTTACTAAGAATAAAGGGCCTTTAGTTATGGAGGCTGAATCACTGTCATAATTTGACATAACAAGCAATGAAAAGGGAAATTGTGGTCATCAGACGGGCTGATTTTGTAATGAGTCCTGCCTGGAACACGGAGAAATACGGGGTCCCGGACAATTCCAGCCCATCCGCTCAAAGTCACATTTGGAGAAAACTGTGCGATTCGCTGCAAAATGTCATCTCTTATCAGGGAGAGTTGCTCTGTTGTAGCTCCTTGCGGTTGCTATGGTTTCTGAGGCAGCTGCCACTCACCTGCAGGGTTCCTAATTATGGGACCGCGTGAAGATTACTGGAATACACATGAGAGCAGCAGGCCTACAGGAGAAAAGTGTGTGTGTGTGTGTGTGTGTGTGTGTATGTAACATGGATGTACCATATATGCAGATATAAGAGGGGTGATGTCAAAGTTTACAGGAAAGCAAGGAAAGATGGAGAGACGGGTGAGAAACAAGAAGAAAAAGGAGGATGAAGCGCACACACACACAGGGTCCGTTCACTGGATGGGAGAGGCTGTGTTATATACAGCCCTTCCTGTCTGTCGTTGACCTAAATCTTACCTCGCGTTGTCCACAGACTTGATTTCCCACAATCCCTTGGGCCTGCTCCTGGGCAAGAAGGACTGAGTCAGAGCTTCTGAATAGAGTTCACTTTCAAGAACCGCAAGGAGCGTCGGTAATGCACACACAACGGAAATCACACACATGCACGCACACAAACGCACGTACACGCTCACACGCACGCGCAATACTGTTTTGTTTTTTTTATTGATCTGAAAGCAGTTCAACCCTACAGTCAAGCCACCCAGTGGTCATTTGAAGTAAAAACATCACATTATCCTGCCTGTCTCCCATGTTGAATTCTTTTAGTTTAATTTGACTTTGACGTATGTTAAAGTACAGTAAGTTGATCTGGAACGTCCTGAGAGGAGCACTTGAATTGTATGTATTATCTTTATATTTATTTGTTCATGTTTTTGTCACTCATCATTGAGGCGTCCTCAATGACTTAACCAGCACGTCATGTAAACTGATGTGTTATCTTCGAATACTTTCTTATACTTCCAATTTTCTTGCAGCTGCTAAACAAACAAACCAACAGATAAATAAATCTTATTAACATACAAAGATGCAATCAAACGTTTGCCCTAAACTTGTACACATAGTTGGTGAGTCATGTCTGTCTGTCTATTTATATTCATATCTAGTGTATTTATATTTCTAGTGTTTTCTACAGTATATAGTACAGTATATTCTTAACAGTCTGTGTGTGTGTGTGTGTGTACCCTATCATCACCCTGACAGATGTATAATAAATCTTTCTCCAGTTACTGCAGTACCATGGTGACACCGTTTTTCTTCTTGTCTGCATCTGGCATCTTTGTCAAAGCCTTTTCTTCTCCCTGCTGCCAGCTGTTGTGTGTGTGCGATTGTCTGTGTGCATATTCAATCATGCCTCTAGTATTTCAGTGCAAATATGTCCGCCGCACAATGACTTGTATGGCTTTAGTATGCAGAGATGTATGCAGTGGGAGGAAGTCGCTCAGTGAATGCCTCCGGCTTCAGGATTCCAGCAACTCCACTGCATGCCAATAACGGCAAATAACTTCCTCTCTTTTTGTCTTATCGCTGTGTGTGTGTCAGTTGAGCCTCCTGCTAGAAGCCTCCTCTCGTAGCTGCTAATATTAATCTATCAATAATCTATTTATATGCTGGCTGTTAATAGATTTAGAGGATTTTCCAAGTATACATGCAGCATTTGCACATTTGTATCAATAAGTCAAAATGTGCTCCACGCTCTTACATTACTTAGAATCGGTGTGCAGCAAGTCGTGAATATATATTTGCTCAGCATGTACTATGGTTGTATTGTATAGAATGGATGTGCTGCAGGATGTAGCAGCAGTTGTAGCTGTGAGACATATTACAGTAAAGGTAGCAGAGGCTTTAGTAGTAATAATAGCTGCAGGGGTGGCAGTATTCATTGTACTAAGTGTAGGCCTGGAAGTAGTACTTGTTTGTTATAGTGGCATAATGACATTTTGTATGAAATAACCCATCAAATCTGCAGTTAACGTGGAGATTTTACGGCTGATAGGAGCCCGCGTACGAAGACAAAGACGACTGGGGACAGAGGAGACGCTCCCTGAAGCACGAACTCCTTCAACATAATGGTTAACATGTCGCATCTCTACTGAAATGTGTTGTTTCGAGTCTTCTGCACACAAACACACACAAGCACACACAGGACATTCAAGGACAGTAGTCATGGTAACCAGACTGGTGATTTCATAACACATGTGACACTTGAGGGCAGTGAACATGATTGCGCTACACTCAATACGAACACACACACACACGCACACACACGCACGCACACACACACCCCACACAGCATGATGCCTTAACTTTAAAAAGGGCCTCAGGTGGGCGTTGACAGGCACCTTCAAAGGGATTTAGACAACAGTGACCTCTTGTGGTTGTTTATGAGACTATCTTTCCCTTTGGTTTGAGTGCCTTTCGCTCTGTATTAAATATGGATTATTGATGTCAAAATTAACAAGATTAAATGATCGTATTTTCATATCACTCTCAGGAACAGTTCATCACAAATGTGACTTGTGGACCAAATGACGTCATCAGACGTCGGGCCTCAAGCATCCACTGAGTCATGTAATGAAGGGCTGAATACTATTTGTGGAAAATTGGCAACTGAAACAACAACAACAACAAAGGAGTTTTTTTTCTTCTTTTTTTTTTTTTTTTAACAGGGACGTTTATTTAGACAACTGATTGCATGCCATTAAGAACCGTGTTACAGCAGCTCTCTGAGGGAGAGACCAGACGTAGGGACACGCCAAACTCTACCAAACGGCAGAGATCACTATTTGCTGTAATTTATTGCATCGACACATCACTCTTGTCTCGTATTAAGGGGACAGGGACTAAAAAGATTAGGAGCTCGTACAGCTTTGATCAGCTTTGGCCAGAGTATGGGGAGGTGTTAACATCACCGTTTGGGCAAAAAGGACAAACGTAATTCACACGTTGCTTTAGGGAGCTTTACCTCTCACACAAAACACTTAAAGAGACGATAAAAAAGATGCACTTACTGTAGGTAGCATTCACATGCAGGATAACATGTCATCTCCTCAGACTAGGTATAACAATTTTCTGCACTATTTCTTACAGAGATTCACAGCTAATGTGTTTTTTTTTTCTTCAGGTGGGGGTATTATCTTACATATAATGGCTACTGGATGGATGAAAGAGATTTGGAAGAAAAGGAAATTGCCTTTTATGAAAGACGAAGGAGACAGAAAATGACAAAATTGTGCTTATCGTTAATGGGATCTCAGTCAAGACGTGGATTGGATTAATGACACGAACCCCTGTACTCATGCTCCGAAACCTAATTCCTTTTCAAACTCTCATGTCCCCCCAAAAAAGGGATTCCTTGACACAAATTCAGCAAGTTGGTCCGTCGAAGTTCTCCTATAGTTCCTGCTGCCATTGTTTCTCCGATATGGATGAGCCCAAAAAACAAACAAAAACAAAACATTATATCAAAAATAAATGCAACCCTTTCACAAAACAATGAGCAATAAATAATAAAGTGGTGTTCTTGTACTGTATATATGTATATACACAGAGAGTAACGTTTGCTGTATATATGTACACAAGACAACTGGCAGTCTAATTCAGACCGAGTTTCAGCGGAGCCCACGGGTGGAATTTGTGCCAAAATTTGTATATATATATATATATATATATTTATATATATATATCCCAGAAAATAACTTAACACAGAATCCAAGTGATAATAATGCACAATGAGACTACTGTGTTGTTTGTGTTTTTAGTCCTGGTTTGAATAGAAAGGAAAGCAAATATAAAAGAAAGATGTAACATTTTAGGTAGGGTGTAAAAAAAAAAGCCTCTAGAATTCCATAAAATAACTGAGAAGAGCTAGCTTATTAAAACATGGATGGACAACAACATGCACAAGGTTTTCCCGGCCTCGGGTGGAGAGCGCGGTGACGTAGCACGCCCGTTTTCCGCTCCCAGACCTTCGCAGGTTTGCATGTGATACACGCTTCCGCTCATTTCCAGACAACATGACGGGCACTGACGCAGAACCGAACCGAAGACCGGCGAACGCGTCGCCAAGAAGTCCCGGCTCTCCGAGTCCTGAACGTTGATCCGACGCACCGTTCCTCCCCTTAAAGTGTGCTTTCTCCTCGTCAAAGTCAGAGTTTTTTTAAAAAATCCATTCAGTGTACACAATCTTGCAGTTCACATGCTCAGGTCAAAAGTTGCAGTACATGTCCACGGATGGATCCACGTGGGTCCTCTCAGTCCGTCTGTCCAACGTGTCGGTGTTATCGTAGGACTGTATGGACCCCAGATCGTCCTCACTAAACCCCTTTGTCCCACTCTCATCTTAGTAGCTTATGTACAGGAGGGTGATGTGTCCGCCAGTCAGTATCCCAGGCAACCAGCCATGTTTTCACACATTTCCATTGATGTGTTCCAGTTTGTCGCCAGCGTCCTCTTCACAGATTATGTGCATTTGTTTATGTGTGAACGAGAGACTTTATTAGACTTTATTAGACTTTATTGTTGCTGAGTGAAAATGATCTTTTTCAATCTCACCAAAAGTGTGTGTGTGCTGTTGGTTTTGCTTCCGGCTGTCATTATGAATCACACACAACCTATAGAGTGTGTGTGTGTTGTGTGTGTTTGTGTGTGTGTGTGTGTGTGTGTGTGTGTGTGTGTGAGTGTGTGTAAGTGTGTGGATGCATGGGTTTGTGCTTGTGCATGTGTGTGTAGATCTGGCTGTGCGTGTGCATCTCAAACACTGCGTGGGGGTCTTTGAAGCTCATGGGTCCTCCTGTTGCGTCCCTTCTTACTTTCCTGCAGCCGTCTCCACTTGGCTGTGTGCTGGGGGCCCGCCCGAGACCCCCCCCCAACCTGAGACCCGGCCACGCCGCCCTGCCCCTTCTGGCCATTTTGCGCCTTCTGGTTGTTCTTAGGTGCCTGGATGCTCAACATGCCCAGGTTTGATTGAGCTTTCTGGGGGTTCTGGTTCCGTGTCTGCCCGTCGGCCGGTGGCGCCCCAGCCTGGAGCCACGACCGGCCCTGCGGCGGGCCGCCTTGCTGCTTCTGTGCGTTGGGAGCCAAGGCTTTAGGCCTCAATCCAGAGCCGGGACCGGCGCTGCCCTCAGGTTTAGCCTGTCCGTTCCCTCCGGGAGCCTTTATCCTCTTCTGTTTGCGCTCCTTCTTCCAAACGCGATCGCAAAACTCCTCCACGCTGTTCAGATCCGGGTGGTCCAAGAGTGACAGGAAGTCTCTGTACCACAGCCGATGTTTGGCCGGGTGGCCTGACCCGTCGCCCGCACCGGGAAGTCCGGGTAAGATGTCTCCCAGCTTGTGGGTGGGGATGACCTGAAGGTTGAGGCGCAGCAGAGGCTGGATGAATCCGTGTTCCACAGCCTGGCAGTGGTAGACGCCGGAGTCGGACTGGGACAGAGTCCGGATCAACAGGCCCTGCTCCGTACGAAGGACCCGCTCATCCAGCTTGATCTGGAACAGGAGAGACAAACAGATGTCTTGTTGTTGTTGCCCAATTATATCATTGTGTTTTCTGACTCTCAGAGGGATTCACAGAGTTATGAATCTTTCTGTTTTCCATTTCTTGCACTTTTGTTTTGTTAAACAGAAAACACATGAAGCAAACGTTTGCTTGTTACACAACCTGGCCAGTGGTCAGCGATCGATCACTAAATCCAGTTTAAGGGAAACAAGGGCATTAAACTCAAAGAGGAAACATAAACGGGCTGAGATATCGCCGCATAAATAATGCAAAACATCGTGCAGCCTTCGCGGTTCCACCCCATTTACGCCAAACTGTGATAAATTTGTCGAAAAACGTGTGTTATCAAAAAAATATCATAACTTTTGTTAAACTTCTGCAAAACGTTCTTGGTCCAGCCAAATATAACAAATTTAAGTGTTTGACTGTCTGTATAAAAAAGTCAAAAAGGAAAACAAGCCAAAAAATATTAGAGTATTATCTTACCGTAAAATCAAATTAACGACATTTTTAGATAAACAGAAATGAAAATGGCCCATTTTATGTTGTTTTTTCTCCTTTTGTGCAGAATCACACATCCATTTAACATAAACTGCACAGACCCTTCGCACATCCTGAGCCAAATGTAATCATCTACGTCACACTGAGTCCAACGTTCAAATAAACATCCACACCCTCCCACTTCCTCTGTGGCCCCCAGACGGAGGTCGAAGCTGAAACGGGTCATGAGTCACTACACGCAGGAAGGGGAGCAGATAGGATGGGAGGACGTTTGTCTGCAGTCGTGTACATCCATTCATAAATACACACTTATACACACCTCGTGCTTGCGGTCGTCGTTTGGCTTCTGCAGCTGCCAGTAAATGAGCGCTCGCTGCGACTTGGGGCTGCACTCCAGGAACATGCTGCTGTTCTCCACGCCGTACACACTCCTGTCCTCCACGCTGCCCCCTAAGCCATCCGTGTCATCTGCACACACACACACACACACACACACAAGGAAGAAAAGAAAATGAGAGGCCTGGCGTGAAGAGGAGGGGGAGTGTGTTTTTTGTGTGTATTTGTGTGTAGTCCTGAACGCACCATGATGCTGCAGGTCTGAGCACTGGGACAGAGGGTCTCCGTTTCTGATGTCCTGTCGTCTGGTCCGTCTGGAACACAGACAGGAAATTTATGTCTTCAATAACAGTGAGGAAAAGCAATCAGAATTCATCACGTTCAGATCCGCGTACTGTTGAGGTTGCACCACTAGGGGGCAATGTTACCAAGCCGATACATTGAGCTTCAGGGGCTACAGGAAGAGAGAGGAGAGTATTTATTCATCCTTCGCTCCACTGTTAAATCACACGGCTGGGAATGAAGCGAAACCCTGGCAAACCTGAGCAACATAAACCTGCCCGGCGATGAAACACTGCGCGCCTCATTGCTTTCTGACGAGCTGCTGTTATGAAACACACGCGGTATTGTTCCAGCCTCGACGGTCCACTATGTCATTCAGCTTTTTCACGGCGGCGGCCGGGCGTTCTCACAGCTCGCCTCCACCGGCGGACTGCGAACGCGTATCCCCTGATCCTAGTTGTCATGGTCACGTTTAAAACCTTCGGCGTGCGTCGTAAAAGAATCAAAGCGCCGAGAGGCGAGGTAAGCCAAAGGTGAGGCCTCTCCCGTGTGCAGGCCTGGAAAGACCTGGAGCCAGAATGGGCAGAGGGAGACGAAGAGAGAAAAAAGAACAAAAAAAAGGAGAGGAGAGGAGGTAAAGAAGAAACAGATGGAAT
>OMNV01003103.1:2639-27588 GCA_900303265.1 Brotula barbata
GTTTCGCTTATTTAATCTTTAAATTGCAGCAGCGCACCTTTAATTCGTGTTATCTGCAGGCTGTTTACCATCACGAGACTTCGCTGCAGCGGCTGACAGACGTCTCAAAGAGCAACATTCATCAAGAAAGAAATGCAATAAAGATCACCGTGCGTTAGCGTGAGACAGAAATGGCAGCGCGGCATCAAATCTAATTGACACTCAGCGGCCGCAGACATCTGATTTCAATGTTGTGTGTTCTGCTGTCACACACGCAGCTCAGGACACGAAGGGTTTCATGGTAGAGGCCTGCGGTAAATATGCTCGGTGTTTGTGGTTTGGTCAGAGTGAGAGGTGTTGATTGGACTCATGGTCATTTATGAGGCCGCGGTAGTCCGGGTTTCTACGCTTATTTGCCAAGTTAATGCCAAAACTTTTCCGTAACGATGGGGTGAGTGTAAGCTACGACTTGAAGAATCACAGACTTCGATACTTCTCAGAGGACGAGCAGGTACGCGGCACGGCCAGGATGTAAATTACGCACGTCACGAGCTTCGTTGTTCGCATTCTCGCCTGTGTACTTGGCGTGAATAAGATCCGATCCACTGAGGGCCGTTCATCCACGAACAACAGAAATCAGAAAATCTTTGTTGGACTTCTGATTTTGTACCACGTGGTCACGTCCCGTTCATTTTGGAACACTCGCAACAACGACGGGATACGAAGGAGGTCACATTCATGTTCGCGTATGAAGAAAGTTGGACCATGTCAAGATTAAAATCACGAATAAATGACTTTTTTCTAAAACTCTTGAAATATATTTGATCATTTACATTTTCCAGGATTTTCAAGCCTGTGGAGATCCTGATTAGTGGACTTTCATGAGTGTAGAGGTCCCGTTCTTTAACCAGGTCCAAGTGTTTCTGTATGCGAGGAGCGTCAGTATCTATCCATTCAGTGCATCGAAGCATCGATTTAGATTCAAACGATCCAACTGCATCCATATGGAAGCTGAAACTGCTTCAGCGTGGATTGTATCGATCTAACGTCGTCTGCAATGCAAAGAATCGACGTATCGATATTAAGAAAAGCCGCCGCGTATACGTCACGACAAACGTCGGTGAGTTGGTTCTATTGTTCTCGGTCCTAATGTCAACAGAATGTTTATATTCTCTGCTGTCCGAGGAGATCATTCTGTCATCGTGCTCTCCTCTCCGTCTGACACGTTCACTCTATGACGCATACGCCAACATATCTGTGAAAACCAGCATGAGAAACATCAGCCCAGATACCCCCCAGAGTTTTCAAGACTCATTTGAGGAAAATAAAAATACACGTATTGGCTTTTTACTCTGGAAACGCGTAGTGCCCTTGCAGCAATGTTTCGAGTGTAGTTGTGGTCAGCTCCAGTGCTACACCGGGTTCACTTGAGCTCCGTGTGTGCGTGGAACGGCAGAAACTCGATCAGCACGACCATAAAAGACAGGAAAACACAAACGACTGTGTTTATTGGCGTTATTTAGCTCGTGTATATTTACTCGTTTTATTTCGGTGCAGTGTTTTGCTCTTATTTATGTTGTGCTGTTTCACCACTCCACACACACACACGCACACACAGACACGGACCTCAGCAGAGCTGTAAAGTTATGTCATTGGTTAACCTGGTCGATTAATATCTAAGTTTAAAGTCGTAACCCTGTTTTTAAGAGGTATTTCCAAGAGATGAAACCCCATTTTATTGACTCTAAACAATTCAATACTGCACTTTTTTTTGTCCTGGACGAGTACCTGTGATTTTTGTCTAAATTGTTACTGTGTTGATTTCAATTTATTGAATCGTATCACCCGGCACGTATCGCGTTGTGTATCGTATGGCTGTTAAAACGTGTCGTTCCACCCCTACTGTATATCATGTGTGACCCCACTTTCTAAGCTAGCAGTGTTTGTGGCATCCGAAGAAACAAAGCTGTGCGCACGCTTCCTGATTTGACATCCCAGGACTTCTCAATATAAACGTTCAGTCTTTGTCCCGCCCCCTGCCATCGTCTGAGGTCATCTGCTGGAACTTTGACCCGTACAAGCTAATTCCTGGAGAGAGAAGTAAGAATAGACGGTTTGACTCCAGCCTCAAATTTCCTGCAGGTCTCTCCGGGTTCGCTACATCTCGTGCCAGTTCGTTGAACCTCTCACACTGAAATCATTCACCGTGTTCCAAACGTGAGCGGGGATTGAAGTATCTTGCAGGGTTACGCTATGCATGAAACCAAAGGATACAGATGGCCGTAAAATTCACTCCCTACCCTTCGCTTCCCCACAAAACAACAAAGGAGCCCGGGCCTGTTCCTGCGTAGCTCTCTGCAGATTGTGTGTATGTCTGAGTTCTGAAGTCATGTTAACATCTGTTGATGGTTAGAATGCCGCCCTCGCTCTCACACCCCTGCTGTTCCTGCAGTACCCGGCGCGCGATGAGGTCATCACTCACGGACGCCCGCTCGATCGACAATTAATCAGGGGGGAGCCGGTTTCATCCCCGACCCCCTGCCCAGATTTACATGCTTTTCTGGGCTTCCAGGGAGGAGGTCAGTCAGCAGTCAGGGGCTTCCTGCTTTGTATGAAGGTCCAAATGAAAAAGGTAGCAGGAGATGAGGAGTTGGTGAGTTTGGAGAGCGCGTGGGTGCGTGTGCGTTCTGCAGAAGGAAAGAGGCGGGGGTGGGGGGCGTGCAGCTGGTGTCCCTCCCCCCCCAGGCCTGCTGCACACATGAACCTGGGACGTAATCGCAACTTTTTGCTTTCCAGGGCCCTGAAAAAGGAAATGATTGCATCCAGCTAAAATGCATCACACAACAATCAGATGAACCAGAATGAAATGAAAGCCTCTCGTACGACGAGGTGGAGCGCTGGCGGCACAGACGCTCGTTTGCGATAAGTGGCTCTTTCTTTTAGAGGTTTTCTGGGATTTGCAGGTTTTCTGGCCTGTGTCTTCATGTTGTTGGAGAGAGCGCAGAGCAGAACAAGAAGCCACAGAACAAACTGTGCTTTTCGCTTTGGGCGAAGGACTAAAATGTTGTTTACTCAAGCTCCTCCGGGACACTCTGTTTCCTCCTGCTCCAGGCACTCAGAGTGACATCAGGGCCAGTGACCTGGTGACCCTTTCCGAGTGTTGGAGATAAAAACAGCTAATGATAAATCATTAGTTCTCTTGACAAATGACGTTAAGCATTTTTATGTCTCATTGAATTTGGCTTTGTCACCTAAAAAGCTGTGCTTTAGACAAAAAAAAAGAAGAAATAAGAATAATAATCACACTTTGGCTACAAAATGGATCACATGACGATCTGGTATTTCATCATTCCAGTCACTCGTTTAAAATCTGTATTCTTTGTTCTTAGACGATGACTTATTTGTAGAATGTAGATTCGTTCCCCCTATAATTTCTAAAATATGAAACGTACAAATATAGACGTAAAAACTATTATATTTATATATACAGTATATATGAGTGTGTGCTAAAAATATCTTTCCCTCTAATTGATTCATAGTTGTTAATAAGTAATAATTAATATCTAATTACAACAAATTTGAGCTTCTCATTTAACTGGTACCTGATGAGAGCTCATGCGTGTCCTCACAAAACAGCCTGAGCAGCGACCAGTGAAAATGCAGGATTGGAACTTGGAAATACAAAAATGTTTGACACACAGGGCCTGAAAGTCGACACCGAGTAAATCTAATGTTTTTGTGTTTTCTGATCTGTTTTACATCGGGGTCAGTTGAAATATGTCACAATCAAAGATCACTCTTTTGTTTGACAGCGTAAATTTAAGATGATTTTACAACAACAATAATTTTCACATTTCAAGTTTAGGTTGGATGCCATTTCTACACAATCGTAGTTTACAATCCAGTGCAGCCGGTGGATTGTTTCTATGACATCATCTGTACATGCTGTGAAATTTGTTGTTGGGATTTGAGATTTCCAATTATAGAGCAAAATAAACCTTTGAATGCTTTTCATCAACATGAATATCAGCCGTGAATGTTGCTTGGCGCCTTATTTATGACGCAAACACGGCTGCACTTGGACACACACACACACACACACACACACACTCACTCATGTTCACCCAACAACAGCAACTCAATACAGTATAACTCATAATTATCCAGATGGAGGCATTCAAAAATCTAATGTCTCATGTGAGGGTTGTCTGGACAAATAACTCGGGGACAAAATGAGGTAAGAGGACACCTCCAAACACACACACACACACACACACACACACACACACTGACTTTAAACATCACACATGCACACGCACCTACAACTGTAACGGCCCGCTCAGCTACATAAACAGAGCCGCGTCCAACTACTGAAGACAAATGACAATGGCAGATGTTGAACACATGCACACACACACACACACACACACACACACCCCACAGCCTTTTACACATTTCACTGGAACCAATGTTTGCTGGAAAATGAAAGACAGAAAAATACACCCTCATCAAATATTTCCATGGTAATCTGGCCCGTTGTTGAACATGCGGTGTGATTGATGCTTCTCAGAGACGCTCGCTCGCCTTTTTTTTTTTTTTTTTTTTGCTCCGCTCTCTGCAGTATAAATCTTTCGCTTTTTCTCACGAGGTAATTAGCTCGACCGTGGACAGAGGGATATTTTTCATGGCAGCCCGTCTTTCCTGACATGCTCGGTGACAAAGCGCAGACCGTCGTCACACCGGCTCTCCAATCCAACTCAAATATTCTGCCGCAGCTGAAGTGCAGTGATTTGGTCGTCCCAAATAGGTCACGGGCCCACGTCCAGATGTGTTTCCTTTGTGAGATTAATTGCTGAGGGTGCATGGGTGTGTATTTTTATGGATGTGTGTCTATCTGCCTGTCGCAAGAGAGTTCTTGAGTGTGTGTGTGTGTGATATGTGATATTGCTGAGGAAGCAGTAAACCGAGCACTGCCCAGTAAGTGCTCTCTACGTGACGTTTGCCGAAGACATCAGTCAGCCATGTTTCCAACTCTGGCCTCTAGCGGTCTCCGTCTTGGCTGTGTACGTTGAGCAGAACTTCCAAAATCATCATCTCACAGTACAACGTTTTTATGGGTCACAGTTTAAGTTCTTAATGCCTGACACACGATGCTTCTGCAAAGGTACAACGTACAAGTTGCTGCTAGCCTACGCAGCGAGGGGCATTATGGGAAAGCAGGGGAGGACCGCACACACAGCTTCACGCGCAAATCTCAATACGGCACAGTGCGGCCCAGCATGTTGAAGAAATCGGTACATCGGCAATTTTCCAAAAAGTTCCGACTTCCCCTCAGGGAACAGGAAGACGGAGCAGATGGAGGCGGCGTCCGAAAATACAAACATTCATTTGATCCCTTTGACCGCCACTATAAGTACTATGTAGAAAATCACTGCTTTGTTTTCATTTATACCAGCAGTAAAAATTGATTTCGGTGGATTCTGGTTCACTGCGTGTGACACTGCCCCCCACTGGGCATGTGCGGGTTTGCACGAGTGGAGCAGAGACGCTATGGAGCATAACAGCAAAGTAACTCCACCATCTGAGTGGATGTGGAACGGGTCGAGGGGCCCTTTACCTCCAGAGAACACGCTGACATTGACGGACAAAGACGCTCGTCCTGCGGGGACAGAGAGGCCGTTGGACGTGACAGATTGCTAAAATAAGAAAGCGGTGTCATGTACAATTTTGGCCTGAGTTTGTTCCTGTACTTAGCAGCTGAATTGGTGCGTGGTTAGCACTGGCTCATACTGTCGCCTCACAGCGAGACGGCGCTTTCTGCAGCCCTGAACAGGAAAAGCAGACACAGAAAATGGATGGAGGGACTTTAAAGTGTTTTATCACTTCAGAGCTTCTTGACGTTAAGTGCTTTTTCTGTTCTGCTCGGTGGTACTTAATGGGACATGCAGTGGGGATGTTGCCATTCCGGCTCATGGTTGGTGAGCGTGAGTGTTTTGTTACCTTAGGTTTACAGCGATTCACTCATCAGCACTTACAGTAATTACGTACAGATTAAATATAATGTGTCTCTTCCTTGGCACGAGCGGCGTTAAAATCACTCGTGTGAAAGCGGGAAGACGTCAAAACCACCAAGTATGCCAACAGAAACACACGGAGGGATTAAAGCGGTTGGACCGGTTGTAAATCCCACTAACCTCTCTCGCTCCTGCTCCAGCAGGTTGGTAAACTCGTCGCTCTTCTTCATGAACTCGCCGTGGTTCCTCTTCTCGTCCTCCAGCTTGTAGAGGGCCTGTTTGTGGGACTGCTCCACCATCAGCAGCTGCTCCAGCATCCGCCGGTGGGTCTCCCTCTGCTTCTCCACCAGCTTGTCCAGCTGGAACGGGCACATCGGAAACATCTGTCACTTCAGCATGAGCGAACAGAAAAGGCCGGACTGCTCGGCGTCAGTCGGACAGATTAGAGCTGCCGTTACCTCTGCCATGGGCTTCTCGTAGATGTCCTCCTGGAAGACATCCGCCGTCTCCTGGATGGCGTCCCTCTGCAGGGCCTGTAGGACCTTTTGCGGCGTGACGAAGCCGTACTTGGCCTCCAGCAGGGCCAGGTCGATCTTCTCTGCCTTGAGCACTGTAATCACCTCATCTCTGGCCTACGGAGGGAAAGAAGATTAGGTTATGACGCATAGACCACCACGTATTGTGCCGGTCTTGGTGCTGGTTTGTTATGATAGTTGTCATATTTTCAACAAACTAATTTTCCTAAGGGCAAAGAAGAGGGCCCAGATGTTTCATGGAGACATAGCCTCCTCTGTTCAGCCGCATTAACCTAACAATAATCTACACAGTGTCGTGTTACTGTCTTATGCCAACCATGCCAGGGGATTCCCCAACTCCACTGCTGGAATAACAGGAAGTGGCTTCAGCTGTTCTCCGTCCATTAGCACCAGATTTTGGTGCATCTTGAGTAGCTGTGCCCACTGATCCACTTGGCCTGACTGTCTGCAGACCTGTCTGGTGCCGTAGCGGCTAAATGTTCCCAGGCCTTGGTCCAAGTTGGTTCAGGTCTACACATCTGCTCTGTCTGCAATTACCTCCGCTCACACAGAGGGTTTGTTTGCGGACCCCATTTGTCGGTTTGGTTTCTATCAGTGTGGTGGAAGGTCGGGCCGTGGAACAAGAATAGGATGTGATCACACACGCACTCACACGCACCTGTAGCTCCCCCTCCAGCAAACTTAGCAGAAAGACCAGGTCGTCCCGGGAGAGGTCCCTGCCCTTCTCCTTCCGGGTGCCCTTAGTGCTGCCGCTGGCGGTGCTGCTCCCGCCAGCACAGGGGCCGTTTTTGGCCATCTTGTAGTTGCGCTGAATGGTGCCGGTGTCGTCGGGCAGCTCTCGGTGTCTGCTGCGACGTTCTGCCCTTCCCGAGGGCTCCTCTCGTTCCGCCGTCCGCCTGCGTGCGTCCGGTCGCTGCTGCGCTGGCTTGGCCTTAGTGGTGTCCTCCAGGCTGTTGCTGCGGGATCGCATGTTCCTCTACCTGTTGGCCAGATGGAGGCAGAGAGTTGAAGGTTGTAGCGTACAGCAGTTTGGATGTTTTATTCGATTCAGTAGGTTCTGTGTGTTTTAGCTCTTTCCTGTAGCATCACCGCTATTTAGTTATTAAGGCAATTTAGAACAAAAACAAAGAGTTGTCAGAAAAATCTGTTGCTTGGATGCACTTTAATAGATTTAACCATATTTAGTCAACCTGTTTTGACTGGATGCTTATAGCATTCATACTCATGGGTCTCAGTTCTATTAATGATTATTGGTTTAATCGTCCAATTTTCCAACCTTTACATGCAAGCTTGATCACCAACATAGTGTTGTTGTTGTTGTTGTTGTTGTTGTTGTAGAATTCTGGAGCTATTTGCTGTTCTGGACTCTAATGGAACCTGGTCCTGAAAATGTTTGATCTACTGTACATGACGTTATAAGTTATGATGTGTTGTCATTGTTGACTTCTGTATATTTATCTTGAAGTAGATCACAGAATTACAGTATGTCGAAGCAAAATTCTATTTGGAAATCCATTATATTCACTTGACTTTATCGGGCATGCATGATTTCTGTCTTTGATCTTGAAGTAATCGCGGTCCATTCGTAGGCCTACACGCAATCTCTGTCAAAAACCTCCAGAAAGCTTCAACTTACAGAGGAAGCACTGAGAGTATCATTTACCAAACCTTAGACAAAAGGATCTCCCAAGAAACAGAACAAAATCTAACGTTAAGTAAATCACTCATAGCTTTTAAAATGTTTTAGGGTAGATGTTCCCCGTAACATCCATGGAGACCGAACATTTGTAAATATATTTTGTGTTTATTGCAGCATGCGAAATAGGATCCGCTCACGCACGGCACAAGATATAACCTGTTCTGTCATCATACTACAACCAGGCCATAAACTAAGCCGAATCCTGCCTCAGTCCCACATTTGTCATCTCTACCAGAACAGCAGCATGCCGTCATAGCCTTGCCGTGTTATTATTAGTTACTCAGCGGAATGGAGTCATCACCACCACCTTGTACCACCCGACACATAGCGCAATTTTGTCGAAAATTCCCCGAATGAGCCGGTAGGTTTTTGGAGCCTGGACTTCAGTGCTGTCACAGCAAATTACCGGAGGTTGTCAAGCGCCATTCGTGTCTGATGATTCTGTGTAGACATGGCAGCCATTGATAGTCTGCCAGAGGATTCAGGATTGGGACTTGTTGTGTACCTGCATTGTCTGTAGTAGCAGATGATAGGTGGTCCGACACGTTTGGGACTGGAGGGTGACTGGAAAAAGGGGTAACATCACCGCAGATGACTTATTGAGCTATGAATAAAAGCGTGGTGGCTACCTACCAAGGTCTGGATGGAGCGTACAGTGTGTCTTTGTGACATCTGTTGTATGAATGGGCTATTCACAGACTGTCAGACAATGATAAATCAGTGAATGCTGTAATGTACAGACTCACAGGAGGAGGTCCTTTTATCCGCTTTGTCATGTAATTTATTACCTTTTCAGCATTAAGCACAGCTAAAGTAAATACATCCAAAAGAGGAACTGCAGCATGTTGAGACTGATTCCCGAGCGTTCCAGCTCATAAAGAATAGTATTCTTCGGGCCATGACATCATCAGCTCTCTATCAGGTTTGACTTGTAGTAGTAAAGGTGATACTTCGAAATGATTTACTGACTTCAACATTGAAATTTCTAATCAGATGGTTGAATATAATCCTTTATATACTGTATATATACTGTATATATATATATATATATATATATAAAATAGTCAAATTATCATCCAATATGTAATTTCATACATTGATTAAATTGAGGTGTGTTAATGCTTAATTGGTTGAAAAGGACCTAAATAATTTTGCACAGTTTTTATTGTGAAATCGATTGATGGCATTAAGATTTTCCTGTGGTAAGTCCATCATATGTGGATTACGTGCAATTCCAGAACATACCAAAATCCAATCCACTTCACAATTCATCATCAGCTCTCATTGGCTGTCACCTCAACATGTTCGCACTCTTGGGTGCATTTGAAAGCCAAAAAAGATGCGAAAAAGAGAAAGTATTCAGTATCAGGGCAAGAGTTTGGAAGAGTCAGCGTAATTGGTGCAGAGAAACAATCTGTTGAAGACTCCTGCAGTGTGTGTCCGGCCTCTGTGTGAGGCCCTCTGACAGTTTATGAGTAAGAAAGATGGCTTGGTGATTGCATTGTGTGCACTCTAGGCAAGGAGCCACATGATTCAGAGCTGAGGTAATTCCCTGCAGCCAAACATCGAGTCCACATCCCCTAACTCAGAGACCTGACCTGCAGGCAATAGACAGGACCGATCAAAACGCCATCGTGTCTGTGTGTGTGTGTGTGTGTGTGTGTGTGTGTGTGTGTGTGGCCATCGGCAATCATTTACAGCAAGAACTTTATATCCACGGCCTTGAACGTAGTGGTGCCCATAAGGCATAAAAGGTAAAACTATGTGTAATTCTACCATTAGGGTGATCCTTCGAAGGAGATTCTGTACCAAACACGCAGTCTGATTAAACTTGGCTATTAGTCACACGAGCACAGCTGCAGCTTGTTGAAATGTACAAACGCCATGACGAAACACAACAATGTCAGCAACAACAACAGCATCCGCAAAGGCAGCGAGAATCGGAGAGTACGGATTATAGCTGATATTGTGCAACTGATCCAAAGGTCGTAGACGTGTATGACAGCCCCTCAGGGAATCCTTCATGTGCGAGTATCACATATCTGCAAAATCTCCGAGATGGATCAGAAATATATCACAGAGTTCCCTGCGGGAGTGGAAAAACGGCTTCGTACTGGATCTGACGCATCTCTTTGTGTCCCGGCAGGAGTCCTCAGGCATATAAATGAGTACTGAGGTCAGTATTATTTCTGCAGTGAGTGATGATCCTCACTTTTGTGTACCATGTTCTGTTTAGTGACTGGAAACACTGGGGCCACATTTGGAAACGCTGGAACAGTCCAATGTAAACCCCAGCAAAGATGAAATAAAGCTTTGAGACTGTGCAGCTTTTATTTCATTTGTTGAACTGGATCCAAATATTACACAAGCACCCCTGAAGGATCCCTCCAAATAACGAAGAATCTAATGAGATCAATCGTCTTATTACCAAAATGACCCGTATGATTAAGTGGATTGGGCTCCTATGTGATCTTCCTCTCCTTCCTAAAACATGACTTACTATCCGAGTGATGAAACTGGATTGCATCTCATTTGTCCTGCACGTCTCTTAGATCACCAGCTATCAGTCTTACAGCAGCACCGTCCAAAACGAAGCAAACAGCGTTTAGGAGGGCCAAACGTCTGCGCACATACCCGATAAAAGCACACTGACAGGCTGTGTTTGGTCATTTCCTCTTCCTGACTCTTCAGATGCTTGTGTACACATACTTTCTCCATGACTGTGTGTTTGTTTGTCGTCAGCTTGGCCCTGGTGAATCTGTGAAAAAGTTCCAAAACATGATGTGTGTTTCAGCCTCCATGTGCGGTACGAGACGTCAACGCCAGTAACTCGACTCTACAGGACATCATAAATCACACCTCTCAATGATGGCAGATTCCTTATGAATGACTCCGAAATCACAGCAAGTACAAATAAGTAGATTTAATAAATGCAGATTCTGATCTTTTACAGGTTTGTACAGTATAATTTTGTTTAAATTAACTTGGCATTTTTGCATAAATGCTTCAAGAACCACTATAAAAGTGTCCAGCAGGTATATCAACCAAAATTATGAAGCAGATTTATAGCCAAGTTTGTGCTGGAAACTAATGACATCATTCATTTGTAAGAAGAAAAAAAGAAAAAAGAATCTTTTTTTTCCTAACAAATCATTACCAGATATCACTTAAAAATATCTAAATGCTAGTCCATCAACAAACAGCTTAATTCAAATCATAGCCTTTTTTTCAATTTATTAAATTTCAACAATTGCATTTTATTTGTTTTTGATTGAACTTTCAAAGATAAGAGGGCAAAATTTTTTAAATTAAGTGACGAAATCCCTTGATGGTAAATGTAAGAGCCAACTCCATATTTAAGCTTGAAACTGACTTATTCACATCCAAACTTTAATCTTAATGTAAAACATCACATTCTCAGCCTCTGTAACATCATGAACTCACTGCTCTGTCATAGTTAATATCAGGTTTTTGCCTGTTTATTACAGCAGCAATAACACATCGTGATTGCTATCTGTTGACGTGCTCCCGCAGCATGAATGAGCGAGTGTGTGACATGTGTAAAACTGCCCAGAGATGACTCATCTGTGATTTGTCCTTTTACTAACACCCGTGTTTTTGTTAGTATAGCTTGTATAAATCCCAATCCTTTCTCATTTGGTGTGGATCGGGGCCAAAAGGTGAAGTTATGATTAACGGCAGCTCAGCGGCAACTTTCAGTAACGTACGCCGCGCCGTGCAAATAATCGTCCAGGCCCTCGCAGGAGAATTTATGAATCGCATGATTGGTGCAAGATTCCCCATGACTTTTTATTTTAGGAATGCATGTACTTATACATGGATGTGTAACACATGTGCTCGCACAGTAGCTCTGGTGTAATCGCAGCACGGGAGGATCAGCGCTAAAGCAAGTGGACGCAGAGTAACAGTCACTCTTCGAAAATGGAAGAAAAATCGGAGAAGCGGGTTACAGTTCGCTTCGTTCATAGGTTCTCTGTCTCTCTCTGGTTCTCCCCCAGTTCGGGCCGTTTGTTTTTTTTCCCTTCCATTACCTTACGCTCTCATTAAGCAGCGAGGACAATGACCAAAGCCAAAACTAAAGCTGTTACTGGAAGCAGTTGGCAGTTTGGATTCGTCTAGCCGGGACCACCAAGGTTTCTCAGACTCGCCAGCAGGTCAGAAGGCTCATTCATTCAAAGAGCCAAAACGGTTTTCTGCTGACAGTCGGAGCCATCCGGCCAGTCGCTCGCTCGTAAACCCCCGTAAACTTTATCACTTTCACTATCGAGTCATTTCAGCACATCAGAACTATCCTGTTTATTATTTTCCCTGGGATTTCTGCTACAGCTGTTGGGACTCACAATCCACACACACCACACCCTCAGACAAGGACACACACATAAACACATTTAGCACTACCGTTAAGTCTCTGCTCTTTTCTGGACCTTTTGCGGCCGGTGATGATATATCTTTAAACACATTCTCACCGCATCTTCTAAAATGACAGAAAACCTTTAGAAAAGGCCCTCAAGTGATGACATCACCTTCCATGTGAGCTGGAAGTGAACCGGAGGGGTGGCCGTTAAAGCGGGGGTTAAAAGGTGAGGAAGCAGGTGTGCTACAAAAAAGCCCACTCCCTTTTCTCCCACACACACGCATGCAAACACCAGCCAGCGTGGATGGACGCTCGGTATGCAAGCAGAAATGCACAGCACATATGCACGAGTGTACACGCCCACTGCTGCATGGCGCACACACACACACACACACAAATTACAGAGTAAATTCCTGAAGCCTGACATCACGGTCCTGTCAATATGATTGAGAGGAAGAGAAGTGCAGATCAAAAGAAGCAGAGGAAGGGAAGAGATGTGAGGGAAAGATATTATCTGTGGAGAGAAGATCTGAGCGCAGTCTGCTTCAGTCTGCCCGCACGACGCAAAGAAATGAGAAGAACAGTTAATCATCAGTTATGTCTGGGTTTACAGTGATTAAATGTGTTTTCATGGAAAGTTGCATCTTTGGTTCAGTGTTGTGTGAGGCTGGAGTCGTCCTGTGACTTGTAGGAAACAACGACTCCCACCAGCCACAACAGGGTTAAATTCCTGAGAAGAATTAAATACCAAATGATATACAGCTTCAAGATATGGGCTACAGAGTGTGTGTGCTCCAAAGAACTCCACAGTCACCGTGAAATATTATGGGGAATCTTATATGAATGAATGAATGAGAGGATCTTCAGCCTAATGCGGTCACGGATCAATATCAGAGGTTAGTGCATGAGGAACAAGAGTGAAATCAGATGTCGCACATTTTTCACATTGTTACAAGTAATGCTGAAAGTGAGCGTCCGTGCGTCCGCGCGTCGGTCCGTGTCATCCAATATCCTGTTTTATAAGGCCGTGTT
Source organism: Brotula barbata (assembly GCA_900303265.1). NCBI lineage: Eukaryota > Metazoa > Chordata > Actinopteri > Ophidiiformes > Ophidiidae > Brotula > Brotula barbata. The sequence continues at coordinate 16,275 of OMNV01003103.1, forward strand.
TCACCGTTTATTGTTCGCGTGTCAGCGTCTCACTTCATCCATCCTCCGCCGTGTTCCAGTACGGGCCCACAGAACACACGTTGCTGCAGCAGACTCATTAGTGCACATTTTATTTTTGCCCGCACTCATCATCAGCTCTCAATCCTTGTGGTGGTATGAGAGTCCAGCGACGTGTCCGTGTACAGCCAGCGGACAAAAGAGGAGATTGAATGTCGCTGATGATTAATTACCATTTTCGTTTTGGCTCGGATTTATTTGGACGGCTGAAAACTTCCTGAAACGAGCTTGATGTGAATATTTAAGAGTTCGGTCATTCACATGAATTGTTATCATGCAGGAATCCAGTGCGCGGACCTGTCAGGGATGCGTATTTACAGTGTTTTTCCACGGCAAATTGCGGCCTGTGTGATGTTTCTACTTGCACTGTTTTAAATGCATCAATCACGGTAACAGCACCCAAACAACGACTGGGTGTCTCTCTCAGCGCTGGAAGGGTTTCCAAAAACCAGTTAGCTGTTTACAAACAGTACAGGGGTCTCCACGGCAACAGCAGCAATCAGCACTCAGGCCTCGCGGCTGGATAAGGTGCCATAAAACCGTCCGAGATGTTTCCTGCCGAGCGAAGGGCTCAGCCGGGCCGTAAAGCAGCGAGAGAAATCGTCTGGGAATTCCTCCGCGCTGAAGAAGGGTCGTGGGCCGTAAGTCTGCCAGACGGGCTGAGGTGGAACTCAGAGATCAGACGGGGGAAACAGAGACGTTTCAGCTGATGTTTGAAGACACATGACAGCAACGCACAGCTACAGAGCTCGTGGCTGTTAAAGTGCCAGCGTGCTGGAAAACAGCACTGGCGAAGGCCTGCGCTGAGATGATGCAATCCTGGGAAATCTTTGGCCTGACCAAAATCTGCAGCAGTGTCAGCTTTTACATTTCCTCCGCGTACACAAAGACCCACATTCACTGACAGCGTGCCGCCACTGTGCATGTCCAAATCTGATTATATTTTCAACCACATAACCTCAGCACACGGGCGTTATCATTCCAGCTTGAAACGATAACCAGGAAGAAGAGTGATGAGGAAGACAGATTTTAATTACTTAGGCATGCAGATGTTTACAGATGCTGTACCGTGAAGACATATTTTTATCTTTCTTACCGTTACATGGCACCAGCCGTTATTTTTGTTTTTCTTTCTAAGACGACTGTGTGAAAGTTGAATTTGTTGAAACCCCTTTTACATTGATTTACATGATTCAAATCCATAAACTGAGCCATCCATGAAAATGTCTCTTTAGCAACACCTACTGCTGGTATCTGATTTAGAGGAAAACATTTACATGCTCAGTGGGCAGTTAAAATAATATCATGAAAGCATAGATTTTACAAGTGTTCGCAGGCATTTTAAACACGCTTAGTGAATAAGCAGATGTGAAAAAATAAGCGCAAACAAACCGTTACAGCATAATATAAGCACTAATACTCCCAAGTCAGTGCAGTCCATAAAACGCTACACTATGAAATCTAATCTTTGTGTGTCAGTCTTAATTTAAAATACATCAGAATAGATTTATCACGGTCACGATGTCCTTTCACACCCTCCATAGCAGCAGTTTCAGATGATAAGTTTAGTTTGGATACGAGATTCCCAAACATAGACTAAAGATCTCATTTCCTCTTTGCATACACTTTATTTTTATTGACACACGATGTCAACCTCTCCTCTCCGTGTTGAATAAGACTTCCGGGGCATCTGGAGAGGAGACAAAGCGTGGATCCAGGCTTCCTGTATGTGGGTGAATCTTCCTCCAGATATATATTTGAAGTCATTTTGAGTCTGGGAGGAGTCTACCCAAGTGTCAGTGTACTTTGTTACCACGGTGAACTCTACCTTGTGATCTAATGGTTGACTTTGAATGCTGTGCCAGGGTTTCACTGTACTTGTGTGTATGTGTTTGTGTAATATGTCTAACTTCACAATATAGTTCACAATTACGGATGCACAAAACTTGTTTGGATCTTTAAAATTTAATAAGGTCAATCTCAGCCCTGAGAAAACAAAACAGACAAGCTGATGACCTCGCACACAGAACTCAGACAAACTGACATCTTAATGGGGCCGCACAAACATCAGCACAACACAACACACACTGACACACACGCACACTCAACCTGGTTCTCCTGCTGTGTCTGTGTCAGCCTTTACTCCACTGTACCGTCTATGTTTAGCCCGTGTCATTACATGTCCCAAACATGCCCAATACATTTAATATGCCATATTAGCTTTCATTGGTTGGCAGGTGCACCGTGCACAGTGTCATCAGACTGTAACCTTGTCTCTTTTGCAGCAGGTGATTATGAAAAAGTAGCCGGAGGGCCTGGTGGAGTTGGAGCTGGCCAGACGCTGCAGGTTGGCAGTAATATCGCACTGAACAAAGAGGAACCAAAAGTGAAGGGTCACCCAGTTCACTGGCATCCTGCCTGCTTTATTTCTGACACTTGCATAACTTTCCAAGGTTGGCCAGGTCACTTTAAAAGTCTACTCCATCAATTTGTCCTTTCCTCCCACCCATAGCAGCGAACCCAGTACGTATATTCCAGGTTGAAAACATCCAGATCTCGTTCCCATCGTTAAAATCCGATCCTGTGTTCTTTGAGGGTCCGGGGTGCTCGGCGTGACGGAGCAGCCCCAGACAGATCTCATGGGAGGAAAGTGTGAATAGCTTAAATGTCCTGTCAGCACAGGGACCACCAGAGCAGAAGACGGATCACCTACAACCCCAACATCCCAACGCCGCGATGCTGTCTACCTTCATCCTAAACACAACGCTGATAACACCAAAACAGATCACGCTGATGTACAAACACACGAACCTTACGACCCGTTTCTCTACGGTTCAACATAAAGTTTACATGCAGCTGTGTAAGGCACCAAAACCACACACTTTTAGCGAATGTTGCCATCAAAGCCTAATTCCTAATATGGAATTTTTCCCTTTTAGTCACTTATTCCACAGCCTTCTCTGCTGGATGACTTCAACTGCTGTTATGGGAATTGATTCACACACACAAACACTTTACCGATAGCACTTCAGCTATTTATAGATGCTAAATGAGGTTTTCAAAAGATTTACAAGCTTCTGAAGTCATACATGCTGCACTTTGGTGAATTGTGGCCAATATATCATCTAGGTGAAATTAGCAGGGTTATTGAGCACATTAATCTGTCATATGGATGCAGCATATATGTCGCTTACAGCAGGGCTCATTACTCGCAGCACTACTTAAAAAACAGTATGGGACAAGCCATCATTCCTGTATCCTACACAGTCTCAATATAGACTGGCTGTGGAGAAGTACGGATATAAACGTTTAGTGCTTTTCTATTTCTAAAGTAAAAGTCTGTTTGAATTCAGTTTGCCATGTAAAGTTTGAGTGTTAATAATGTTTTTCTTCCTTCCTTCCTTCCTTCCTTCTAGTTTAATAGCATTTATTATTATTTTTAGACTTCATTTGGTCTTTTCTTGACTGACTTTTTGATGATGTTTTAGTAAAATGCATGAAATCAAAGCAAAATCATAACTGGGGCTCTAATGCAAACAATATACTATATTTAAGGGTTAGGGTTAGTACTACTTTATAAAGACTTGGTCAAACAGAATCAGGATCGGTGTTATCTTCGGGTTATGATGCTTATTTACCCACTGTGGGATGATGGGAGCTGCGTCAGTCCCAGAGCAGACGCTGTTCACTCAGATTTATACAGCATCTGACTGCAGCACAGCAGTAATCTAACGTGTCCTCTATCATGATGGTCTTCATCTGGTGCCGTTCAGCCACTGAGGCGCTTCAAACGGCCAACAGAGGGCAGCAGGATTATACTTTTTACAGGAGGCGTCTGGATGTAGCAGCTGGGCTCAGTTGTTCCGTCCCACTGCCCGTTTATCGTCCCTCTCTGACCGATGCTGTGCATAAAAAGATTCTGAGGACTTCAACGCAACGGAAGAGTCGTGAGGATATGGTGGAAAGGAGAGTAGATCAGGGTGGCAACCCTGGAACACGCCAGAATTCCCCAAAACATTTTAAACTAGAAAATAACTGAGCAACTCAAGATGTGACAAGACATTTGTAGTAACTATTAAAAAAGACACACTTGGCGATCAGCATTAAAATCAGCTCATACAATGATGGAACTCAGCTTAGACGATTAAAAAATAAAAGTTAGAGAAGAAAATGAACAAAAACAGAAGATATGACAGTGAAATCGCACATATAAAAGTTAAAAAAAAAGAAAGACAAACATGTTGATTGGGTGTCAGCATGCACCCGTGCATTCCCAGTCTGTCCATCCATCTGTAGAGGGACATGGGATTGACAGCAGAGGATTACAGGGTCACATAATCCATCTGCTGGTCTGCATGCTGTCACTGAGCCCTCTCATCTCCAACTCCTTCCCATGCAACTCATTAATGCTTTGGACTCAATTGCCAAAGTTTCTATGTGCCAAGGGGATTTCCCACCACGCCTGACACCAGACGTTCCTAAATTATCAGTTAGTTAACCTTTGAGACGTTATCGGAGGTAGTTATTGGTAATTAGAGTTTCTTTCATTTTGTGTGTGTGCTATAAGGATGGATTTTAAATGATTTGAACGACAAAGCAATGATATTTGGTGAGATATCAGTAGTACTTTGGTTAAGTTATAGGTGAGGCAAATGACTATTTGATTTTGTAGTGAATGTGATCTTCCTTACATGCCCTGGTTGGTATTCGAAGAGTACAGTAATTAAAATACTAAAGGTTGGTACATTTTTAGGGGTATGTGTCATGTAATATCACTTAATCAACCACCCAAATTCGCCCCAGCCCAGCCACAAAACGAACATTTGCAAACCTGACCGGATGCAATATTTTTTTCCCTACAACATCACACATTCCATTGACGTTCCTGGTCAGCCGTTGTCACGTGAGCTGAAGTTTTGCACCTCTTTGTTGTTGGTTTTGTTGCAATATGGCCGTGTAATGATAAGTTGCAGCGACGAAACCCCGACCATGAAAATGTATAAACAGCCTTGTGGTCTTTGAGGTTTTATTGACGTCCAGGAAGCGTTTCTTCTTCTTCCGTGTGAGGTATGTGTCATGCGCTAAGCCTTCACCATCTTGGGCTCGTTTTTTGTCTACCGGTGATGAAAACATTGCTGGGTTTGGATTGAATAATCTCTGCTTTGTGTGTGTGTGTGGGCTCAGATGTCTCTTTGTTGGAAGCATTGTGATCTGTGTAGTTTGACTGGGTTCAAACCTTCAGGCTCTATTCAAGCTCTCGTTGGTAGATTGATCGCTGTATCCTCAGGATTAGGTCAGAGTACCGGGTACTATATTGATAATAAATAAATAAACATTATACTGTATGTTATGTCTAAACAAAATAATAAACATAATGCTGGGCCCCCTACTGCGCCCACCGCTGATCACAGTATAAACTCATGGCTACAATTATCGGAAAAGAAGCAGAGAGAGCAACAACCAGGTGGACCAGGTCCTGGTGAAGACCTGCACCGTACCTTGCTGTCTTCACCATGTGACATTTGTTGTGTGTTCTGCTGTAGCTCATGAAAATGTATGTAAATTTAAATGAGTTAGCAGCACTTTACAGGACTTTGATCCATTAGCTTATTAGATTTGCGTAGCTGTTACACCACTGGCAGGGAAAATACGTTTTTATTGTTTTATTGGACAAGATTCCTCTTTAAAGAAGACCACATATAGACAGCCAATATGAGTTGAAGTTATCAGAGGGAAGAGGCTGTATCTCTTAATTGAGAACAATATAGATTCTCCTCGTCTCTGTTCATGTGGCATCTGTGGTCTACAGATTGAAAGTAATGAATTCAAACTTAGTCAAGCCCACAATTCAGAGCTGACACATAATCAGTTAGGAGCAAGTGAGCACATTGTCTGCAGAACGCTGCAGTCAGCAAGGACAGATGAATGTCTTCATTGTCTGTCACCAGGATCGATATGTTTACGCGTGAAGGGAATGATTTCTCGGAATTTAAGTCCTACAAATGACAAAATTGAAACAGGTCATCCAACTTGAATATTTAACTTAAAGAGCTCATTCAACTGTAAAAACATTCTGAGCATTAATGCCTTCATAAAGCCATAAGAATACATGTCAGCATGTTTTACTCTCTTCCTTTCCCTGCCAGCAGCCTGGCTGCTTAGTAGCCTGTTCAATAAGAGGATGAATCACACCATAACATATTTACTTATTAAGTGAAACGTCTGAGACGTAATAAGCCGAATGTCTTTACGTCAGCAGGTTGTCGAACGCTATATTCTCCCTGGTAATGTAAATCACCACATTATAAAGATCTGATGTGGTTTTATCCTGTGGTTGTTGTATTCCTGTTTTTTATTACCCAAACACAGGCATGATGCTTCATTAAAGTGATGAATTCAGGTAAAAACCCCACAGGAAAAATTCCTAAATAAATTGCAGGGCTGCTGCTGTTCTCTGATACAAATGGGCGTCTTTTCTTACCTCTAATAAAAAAACACTGTTCATCAGCCATGAAAACTCCCCTTAATGTAAGAAATACAAATATGTTTCCCTTACCTCAACCCTTAATTCCATGGTTGAAGACATTTTTTGACACAATTTAATTTGACATGTGGAAACAGTGATCAGCAAAACTCAGCAGTGATGCAGTTCTCTGCAGCTGTGCTGAATCATGTGTTCTTTGCTGAAAAATCCAATGTTACAGGCAGGCAGGGCGGCTCAGACCTGCTGCATTCTAATGTAGCAGCAACAGCATGAGTCATCGAGCCGGAGCACAACTCCGATGAGAAAAAGCTCACATCCTTATAAGAAAACCTCAAATCTTCATAAAAAAAAAAACCCTCACATCTGCATGAGAAATAGCAGCGAGGATCTGCTGTCACACAGAAGACACTTTGACTTTCATTTGTCTCCCACTGGATCACCGTGCAAACACTGTCACGAAGTATAAAAATGGGAAGAAAAAAAAAGCAAAAAAAAGAATTTAGCTTCAGACAAATTGAATTTCAAAATGCAAATGTGGCACTAATGTGGCTTCACCGCCCCGCTGCTTCCGAGTCATTTGACAGATGGAGTAATGTGCCTGTGCCCCACTGCACCACTGATGTCAAACACAAATCCCTCACCACACCACAACACAGGAAGAAGATGCTGCTGTGAGAATGAACCACAACAAGTCACACCCAATGATGACATCACACATTTGTCGTCCACTGTCCAAAGTGGGCAAATTGGCTGGATTTTGAAACAAAACCCTACAAAAATACAAATACATTAATATTATCTTGAAAAATAAAGCAGATGTAATTTGAATCAAAATATTTTTTGGTACTGTATTTTTGCATTTGCAAAATACTTCAAATACTTTCTCGCGTTAATCCTAACATCTTTGAGATACTTGTATAAGTTGCATCATTGTTTAAATTCTTTTGTGGGATTACTTTTTGAAAATAAAGTTGTTTTTTTTTAAGATAGCTACCAGGACCAGAATACGCCAGGAGGCTCCAGGACCGAATGGAGTCAGCTCATGCCTTTGCCCGCAACCAGCTACAGAAAGCGGGCATGAGACAGAAAAGAAACTATGACATGAGGGCCAGAGGGGAGACTTCAAGGCCGGGGACCTGGTGCAGGTGCATAGTCCAAGGAGGAAGAAGGGCCGGTGCCCTAAGTTGGACTGTCACTGGGTGGGCCCATGTGAGGTATTGGAGAAGCTGGGGGAGGTGGTATACAGGGTCCAGCTGCCACATGTAGCATCGCTAGGTGGACGCTAGCTACATGTGTGCCAGTGCCAGAGAGGACGTTTAGAACAAAGAATGATGCAACAAGAAATGTCGACTGACTTTTCACAAAAAAAATCAAAAGCTATAAAAATATATTAGTGAGCAACACTATATCGCTAGCTAGCTATCAGCTAATAGTGCTAATAGTGCTCTAAAATTTAAGACCTCCTACTTACAAAAACACAAAAAAGAACATATGATTAAAAACAAGTTTTACAGTTCAGATTTTATTACTGCAATAAAATGCATTTTGTTTTTTATATGTTGATACAATAACTACAGGTTGTTGTTTTTTTTATTTTGTGTCAAAACACATTTTCATATATTTTTGCCCATCCCTGACCATCACACTGTATTGACGTCACAGCCACAGACATTTTGACCACTTTGACGTCTGCATCCCCTCCTTGTCTGTCCATGTCCCCTCTGGACGTGCCTGGCCCGTCTCAAATAAAGAGTGAGCAGGGAAAATGTCAGTGGGTCATCAGAAAATAGACTGATAATTGACCCTGTCATTTAGTGAATGCAAAGGCCACACAAAGTCGCACAGCCACGCTAAGCCTTCTCCTCTCGGCTGCAGAGTGCGTATCTATAGCAACGCCGAACACAGACAGGGGCAACAATGGGTGTCTGAGCAGCAGGGATCCTCGTGCGTTTCATATTTAGCGTCAGGCTGCCACCTGTGTAGCTTTATCCAATCAAGTTACATATGTCAAGAATTCTATAACTAAAGCCGACTCCTCGGCGAGTATGCAACGCTAAAATAGCACCAAGGGGTGATAATACTAAGCATTGTTCCTTTACATAATGCCTATGGAAAGACCAGACATAGACCTGAGACGGGCCTGAAGTATTGATCCAGACCCCAACCTGTAACCCTAAAGCAGACTCACTCTGACAACGTGTGTCAGTTTCATCATGACCCTTACACAGAAACAATATTTTCCTCATATCTGTAAACGTCCTCTGATCCTGGGCCTCAGTCCGTTCGATCACTCGCATCAATCATCGTCACAGAAATCGAGCAGGAATTTTTGAATTTTTGATGTATCTTACCAATGATTCCTGAATGAAACTGAGCCTGAGGTGTCCGTAGTCCAACTCTCCACATGACCTGCTGCTTGACTTGTGTGTAAAATGTGACTTTAACTTGAGTCCCTTTTAGCCCTACACACCACCAACCACTTATAGAGTTTGGAGGATTTTATTTGTGTTTTCTTTAATAACAACTAATAAAGTGAAAACCTGAGAGGGGAGCCAGGGAGTTTGACCGCCAATGTTGTCAGCTGAATATTTCTCTATGAAACCTACTTAAATTTTACAGCATGTTTTATTGAGTAATTAACTTTATTTCTATTTAGTTTAATAATCCAAGCTGTTTTTGGAACAGAGGTCTTCAAACGGACAAGACCACAGCAGCTCTGACATGCATCCACTGCATGATTCAGATGGTGCTTCCATGCTGGAGTTTCTGCTGCATCATGGAAAACGTTGGACCTGTCAAATAGCTCACAGTAAAATCCAAGTAGGCTGAGTGCCTGCTGTATATTTAACACCCACACAGGTGCTGAGTAAAGTAAAGCTGATAATGTATCGCAAACATACAGTATAGGCATGGCCGACGTCTAACATTCCCAGCATCAGGAAATGAAAAAGAGCCAAGCCTGGAAATGGACTCGGATGTCAGACATTTCCTGATTAAATTACTGACGCATCAGCAACATGTACTGTATAACATCATCATCCATGTATTTCCAGACGCTTATGTCTTGTATGTCTTGTATGTCTTGTATGTCTTGCATGTCTTGTATGTCTTGCATATCTTGTATGTCTGTCTTGTTTGAGGAATAATCATGTAGTATTCTGACTTCCTGCTTCAGTATCTTTCTGGGTTTCTGAGTGGTTTCCTCCCACCACCACACGCAGCCTAAGTGAACTGTAATCTATAAAGTACCTGTAGCCGTGAATGAGAGTGTGTGTGAGTTAGTCTGTCCTGCAGTGGACTGGTGATCTGTCCAGATTGGACCACGAGTCTTACCCAAATGACACTGAGGTGTAGGTTTCAGTCCCATGTAGACCTGAACAGTGTAAGCTGTAATAGAGGATGGATGTATAGATCATCAAATGACGGCAGATGAAAACATCTAAATAGAAATTGCAAGATAATGCATGAAATTTGGTGTTATTGGAGCGTCCCATTAACAAAGATAACAGACTTTTGTACATGTGACAGTGCGACGCTGTTACAGAAACGAGTGCTTTCATTCTGAAAGTCTTACGTGGCCGCTATCAGGTAGAAATCAGAATTTGGAAGAATATGATGGTACTTCAAAAGCTTTCATAAACTTTAATGTTGCCTTCAGACAGCATCCACGTGTCCGATTGATGCGTTTATAACAGCGGTGTGTATGACATCAGCATGAATCAGACTTTTGAATCAACGTGATGTAATCCAAAAAGACCTGCAGCTCTTTGTTGTCACTAACAAGTCCTGAGATTGAAAAGTACACGATTAAAACGTGCTGAGTGACTCTAAATAAGAAGGAAGGGAGACTCGTCTCTGAAATGGAAGACTTTTTGTGTTACCTCAAACTGATGGGGACCAATCGTTCGTGTGATGATGTCATCACGTGACATTTTTGGTGTATTCTCTGTACGTGTTTGCTGTAACCAACCTGCACGGTCTATACTTGTTAATCCTGGTGACCAGTCCATCACAGGACACATAGAGACAGACTATGCAATCACTCCTCCATTCACACCTATAGGCAATTTGAAGCTGCATATCCACAGAGTACCTGGAGACAGTACGAGACAAAAAATTTGAACCCAGGACTTTCTTACCGTGAGACTAACCACCGTTTTTGTTGTCGTTACTAAAAACAGTCATACAAAAACAACCTATTGTACGACTCCCTATTTTGACATTTAGCTACCACATACAGAACAGTTACTCTGACCTTCACTTTGAGAAATGGGGCATTATGAGTCCTTTAAGACAGTAGTCATGGTTTAGGGCTTGAAACTGGAGACTCACAAGTTTACTTGTGATGCCAGGATTTGGTTCGATCTCTGGTTTTATAAACTGTTTATTACCTTTGTAGCATGTGTGTTCATTCAGCTTTTGGCATCAAATGCAGATATAAAGTAAAGTGAGAAGAATGCCCCAGAAACCTCATTTAAAACTGGGCACCGTATGTACAGTATCTCCCATCAGACGTGACACGGCTGAACTTCAGTTCAAGACTCATACCCAGTTTGTAAAATACAAATATAAGCTGCCGGCCTGGACAAAACTCCACAAATAGCTCAACACAGTTAGCTCTGATTTTCACAGCATGACATTTTCAGGCTTAGGGTTTCATCCTGTACCCACCGCTGTTCCTGTTTAATGCAGCGCAGGCACTGGCCCGACTCTAACGCTCCGTGATGATGCAGCATATCATCGCTCACTTTTACACGTCCATACAAATGAGCT
>OMNV01003108.1:2810-26596 GCA_900303265.1 Brotula barbata
AGGGGGAGGGGGGGGGGAGGGGGAGGGGGGGTGGGGAGGCACAAAGGTTGAACAGAACAGACAGAGAGGTAGAAAGAGCTTGGCACGGAAAGAAAGATTGAACAGGAGCAAGACAAAGTGGGTGCAGATGGGGAGACATGATAGAGACAAGGCAAAGAGAAGCACAACAGAGACAGAGGTGGAACAGAGGAGACTTAAAGAGCAAGAGAGAAGAAGAAAAGAAGAAGGAGAAAGAAATGGGCTTAGATAGAAAAGGGGAAGAGGGAGAAAGATAAAGACAGGAAAAGGGGGACCAAGAGGGAGGGTGGGACTGAAATAGGACCATGATATGGAGAAAGGGGAACAGAGAGAGGAAGAGCTGGATGATAGAAAAAAGGAATTGATACAAGGTAAAGAGACGAGATATGTGGAGATAGTAAGACAAGAAATATCAAACAGACGAGTGTGTGTCTGTTGACAAGGAAAAAGGGCGCTGATTTGTAAGGAACCGTTGGTTTAAATTAATTGTGTGCGTGTGTTCGAGCGCGCGAATATTTCTCAGCAACTGCGCCGGTTTAGGGGTTTGTTACCGGAAGTTCCACCGCTCGTTTGTAGCTCAAATTCTACGAATTGCCCTGGCGGGATTTGAATATTAATGACGCACGACCGTAGAGTTCGAGGATGCCATTGGCTGCCGCGGTTCAAAACATTGAGCACACGGCTCGGCTCTGATTGGTCCCATGAGTGCGAAGTGGGTGTGACCAGAGGGGCATAAATACCGAACACAAACACAAACTGAAGACAAAAAGTCCACGCGACTCCTGAGCCCGCCATTTTAGAGTTATTGTTTCATTATTAACGTTAACTTAAGAAAGGTAAAGGTTTATTGTCGTTTTTGGGTGAAACGGAATAATAAGGTGGACACATACGGAGGGTGACCGATTTTAAAAACAATTTTACGTCGGAAAAAAAGTTTGAGAACGAGAAAAGAATTAAACGAACAGGATGGATTTTATCAGCTGGAACTGAAAGCCTGCAGACCGGCGAACACACTGGGAGAAATACCAAGGAGTAAGAGCAGAAAATGTTGGACATGGGAGCTGTGGAGTTTCATCTGGAAAAGGGAATAAGAGGAAAAAACGGTAAGATGAGAGCAGAAAGTATTCAGAGCCGGTTTGGGTTAATGCTAATGTAGGCAGTGAACCTCTTGTAATAAATGTTGGTTTACACATGTACGATTTCAAAACAGTATTTCACTAAATAGGGGATTTAGCAACAAAGTAGCTAAATGCCGGTAAACACCGGCTTTATGGACGTAACAAAAAGCGACTGGTTTTACCTAGATGTTTTTGTTTTTTGTTTTCAATTCGTCGTTTGGATTAATTTAAATTCCGTTTGTTCTAACTGCTGTATCTTTCACAAAGAGGGCAACATGCTAACTGGATTTTGGGGTACCAATGTAGAATATGAAAAGAGGTTTAACTTCACATTTAGAGCTCGGAATCTGGCAAGTGCTTGTTATTATTAATTTATGATAATCTCTAATTATAAAAATACCAGAGATTTCGTTCTGTTGGCTCCAAATTGAACACATATTTTTACATTTCGAATAAATCTTAAGGCGTAATAAATCAACAAGGCGTCAACAGGTACCACAACAAACGTTTCTATAGTAATGGACTTTTGATCAATTGTGAATTAATATGATGATTATACTGTACTTTATTCTTTAGAAATAGTTTAGTGTTCACTCGCTTGGCCCTTAGTTATCCTATGGGCTAATGATGATGGATGGAGAGGACGTCATACCTGGCTTCATATGGAGTACGCCTATGGGAGGGGTGGGGCCGGGAGTTCTTTCACGCTAGCTGAAGGAAGCTGAATCACATTGTTTGTTTGTTTTGCTCAGTAATAGATATTTAGGAGAAATGCTGCCCTCATAAAATTATGGTTATACCGGTCGGACGTGATTAAATTGAGGAACTGAGACGAAGTCACAACAGATAAAATCGGTTGATAACAGAAATACTTCAAGACACTCCGTATATGTACTGTATTTATTGTGCAAAGATACAAAAGAATATGTAAAAAGTGTAAAAACACTAAGTTTGAGGAAGGAAGACGGATATCGTCTCAGATAAAAGCAAAGCAAACCAAGATAAAAAATGTTTATTTATTGTATTGAACTTCAAGCAAACGAATGTTGTTTAAGACTCTAAGTAAAAAAACACACACAAATAACATGAAGTTTGATTCATCATAGAATGCTGATTAAGAAGAAATGTGAATTGTGTTATAGATGAAGGTCATGACTTTAGCTGTTTATATCTCTCTTTCAGTGAAGGAGACATTCTGCAGTCAGTACCGCTGTGGTTCTCTGATCGGCAGTGGTGGATTTGGCTCCGTATTTTCAGGCCAGCGGCTCTCTGATGGTCTGCAGGTAAACAACTCACTCACAGACATGCATGCACAATGTAAACACATCCGTTGACGCCCATTTCCTCTCACTGTTGCAGTCACATTACAGTAGAATACTGATCCACTGCCACTGTTACTACACCTACAACTGCTATTATGTTTACTGTTCCTGTTATTACTAACTAAATGTGTGGATATATCAAACTAATTCTATTTTCCTAATTTTGACCTTCCAGGTTGCTATCAAACAGATTTCCAATGACAGAGTTCAACAGTGGGCTAGGCTGGTGAGTGACACACATAAACACACACACAAACACACACACACACACACACACACACAGAGCAAAATGTGCCTACAGACAGAGGTGAAGCTCTGCCCTCTGCTGGTTAACGGTGGAGCGTGTTAAGTGGTTTTTCAGGTCCTCAGTTTCCACGGAAACCCATTACGTCACAGTTTTGTTAAGAGCGTTAGGATTTCCCCTCAGAAACAGACTAATATATTATTCTTCACAGCATGTGGTGGGTCTTTCCCTCCTATGCACACACATTCACCGTGATTGGGAAAATGCTGCGCGTGTTGAATCTGCCCCCGTGACTCTCAGGCAGCTCAGGTTGACAAATTGTTCATATTTTCCAGAAACTTCATAACACCTCAAAAAAACACCTGCAAACAAAATTGTACAGCAAAAACTTTCCGATAAAGTTCACATCAAACATTTATTTGTGTAGTAGTGTATTGCTATACCATTAAAAATACGAAAACTAAATGTTGTGAATTACACTTGAGTTGGAAGAGTTGAGTTTGTTTGTTTTCTGGAAACACAAAAGGGTTAATACTATCATACTGTTAACTATAATATATAGTGTATCATGAACTAAAGTTCTTAAACCCTGAACCCACAGCCCGGTGAGGTTCGCCCTGTCCCTATGGAGATCGCCCTGCTACAGCGGCTATCAGATGTTGGGGGTCACAGCCGGGTCATCCGCATGCTCGACTGGTTCGAAGTCAGTGGGCAGTGTTTCCTCTTGGTGCTGGAGCGACCGCAGCAGAGCCAGGACCTGTTTGACTTCATCACAGAGAGAGGAGCACTCCCCGAACGCACCGCACAGAGGTTCATCTTAATTCTATTCTGTTCATAACTTTCTTGATTACTGTACTTAAGTATTTTTACTTTGTTAGTTTACACCATCGCTGCTACTCATTATTTACGGTGGTATTTGCACCAGAGTCCATGACATTCTGTTTTTGTTTGATCTTAGGTTCTTACGACAAATTGTGGAGGCGCTGCAGTTTGTGCATGCTCACAATGTCGTACATAGAGACATAAAAGATGAGAACATTGTGGTGGACAAGAAGACTCTGGAAATCAAGATCATTGACTTTGGCTCTGGAGCCCCGCTGAAAGAGACACTGTACAGCGAGTTTGAAGGTAGAGAGGCAGAGAGATGTGGTGCAGCATGCTAGGCTTGTTGTGTTTTTTGTATATATTGTTGTTAATCTTGTTTGTTGATCTTCCTCGTCGCAGGAACTCGGGTCTACAGTCCTCCTGAGTGGATCACATTGCAGCAGTACCATGCTGCATCCCTCACCACCTGGTCTCTTGGCGTTTTGCTTTTTGATATGGTCTGTGGCGACATCCCATTTGAGCGCGACCAGGAGATTGTCACTGCGACCCCCATTTTCTCCAGACGTGTCTCTAAAGGTGAGCTGGAGTCCTCACTTGATTTTGATTGGTTTAAACTTCAACAAAAAATTCTCATCATCATACATACACCGATTTCCTTTAAAAACCTGTCTCCTCTTCCAGAATGCCAGTCTCTGATCCGCTGGTGCCTGTCCTATCGGCCGGAGGATCGGCCAACGCTGGAGCAGATCCTGTCCCATCCCTGGATGGAGACAGGACATACAGAAGAGGACGAAGAAGGAGGGGACCTGCAGGAGGAGCATAGCACCCTACCGAGTCAGTCTCTGTAACTCCTCTTTCTCACTACAGAGGCATGTGGACAAAAACAGCTGTGGACAATCATTCAAAGCCACTGTTTTTCAAGAAGACGTAAACCTTTAGTGCAGGGAATATAACGGGAAGTTTTCTCTTTGCTGCCTCTAACAGCTGCTTTTGATCGTGATCAGTCCAAACGTCACGTGGCCAACAAGTAGAACGTTCTTAAGACACTTCTTGGGTGTGGTGTTCTAAGCCATGTTTGCTGGTCCATTCTCCTGTCTTTTTTCTGACTTGGGCCTTTAGACTCTTGCTGCATTCACATCTTTCTGCTTGGAAAGCAGCAAGTCATTCATTCCAGTAAAAAACTTTTGACAGACAGCAATGATGGCAACGCTAAAACTTTTCAACACCAGCTGCATCAACTATAGACTGCGCACAGGAAATATTTTCAGAGTTAGGTTCACCGCAGCAACCGTTGACAAATCTTAATTCCCACACATTATAAGGTATGAAACACTGATTAACATCACGCTATTGATAAGATAGCTAGTTTGCTATCAAACAGGAAAGACGTCACTAAATCGAGGTAGCTGTTGCAGGGGATAGTGCTTATGCTACCTAGTATAGTGGCCACAGTTACAACAAATGCTATGCATGGTGGTATCTGCAATAGCATAGTATCTATGCCCACATAATGACAAGACCCAACTTTGCTTCATTTTTTTGGTCTAGCTCACATCACTGCATCATGATGCACACTGCATTGTTAGTCCAATTTGTGCTGGCCATGTGATATATGACAAAGATGTAAACAATAGTGTCTGAACATCTAGAATGACCAGTAATACACGGGGTTCTGGGTAATCTCTTCTCCTGGGATAAAACAGTAGAAATCTGTCAGTTTTTGTGGCAAAACTCAGACTGCTATCAGACAGCAGAGGGGCGACAGAAACTAAAAACCTTCCTCTGTCTCACACTGGATTCTAAAGGAGCCAAACACTCTTTCCAACTCATTCATCTGTTTTTGGACTGATATGTGGAATATTTGTTTATTTTTATTAAAATCCAGCTTGCTGCACATTTTTGAACACACAGATCAACAAACTGAGGTGAAGTTCTGCAGGTACCAAAGTTGCTTGTTGGTGTGTGGTTTTTTAATTTGTTTTGGGGGGTTTTGTCCTTTGGCCATCACTGTCCACTTACAGAGAAATCTATTTATTTAATTTTTTTTTCTTTTTCTCATCTTGTGGATTCTTCCTTGGCTGACCAACCACGCACTGCCAGGGATTGCTGTCTTTTATTTATTGAGTATTTATTTGATATTTGAGGCAGGGAGTTGGTTTACTTTTTAGAAAATGCATATTTGATTTTACACTCTGCACCTAGGCTGTCTCAGTGTGAAATCACCAGTACACGGCTGCTGATATGTTCAGGATCTCGGTCCATGTTTTTATTTTTCCTGTTGGAAAATACAAGGTTGAAATGGTGAGCAGATTCCAAAAGCTTCAACATGAAACAGAGTTGCAGCTAAAGATGTTGGTTTAACATTGTTAAACATCATTAAATGCATTTGCAAATGCAGTTTGTTTGTTTTTTCAGGGTGTAATCAAGACTGTAAAAGAATTACTTTTTTCTTTTATTTTGCCACATTTTTGAGCAACAGTCCAAAACTGCAGAAACACCCAGAAATATTTGTTTACAGTGACGAAAGTGAAAATTTTACAATGCTGATGTTCAATTGAATACAAAGACTTTCTCTTTTTTTTTTAATTCTTTTTGTGTTCTGAATGACAGTGTGCATTACAATTGATATGCAGAAGCTCCTCTCATACTGTAGATGTGACATCACGTTTGACTCTATTGTGTGTTATTTTCACAGTCTGGCGTTCAAAGTGGCTTTTAGGCCACTTGTTCTAGTTTATTTACATTAAATAAAAGTCTGGATCGAGACCGAAAAATGGTCCAAAATTTTAATAAAGGTGATTTTGTTACTTTAACATGCTGTGCCCTCTTTTGTATTGTATAGATTTCATCTTCTTTTTCTATCTTTTCTCACTTTGATATGAAAAAAGGCGTCTATGGTTTGCAATTTGTTTATTTATTTTTCTCATTTACTGTCTAACTTGATTATTAGTTTATTTTTATTAAACTTCTGGAAAGAATGTGGCGGATATGATGAACTAAACAAATATTTTTCAATTACAGTTTTTTTTCCTACATACTTTTTAATAATTTTTATTACCATTATCAAACAAATTTGATATGTTTTTATCAAACATAATTATTCAAAACCAATAAACATTATATTGATAAGCACACAAAAAGGCATCTCTGCAATTTGGTTATCATGGTAACCATAAATGGGAGCACAATCATAAATACTGAACTTTGATTTAAAATTCACTCAATTGCCCAATGTTTCCAAAGATAGCAAATATAATGATACCCAACACATCAAGAATAATACAGAAGACCAAGAAAAGTGCTTTTTTCTCATTGTAGTCCTGCACAAACAAGTTAGTATCTTTATTATTAAGATGATAACTTGTGGCAAAGGAAAAAAACCAAAACATCGCCTTTGGGGACTTTATGGGTTATGTAATCTTCCCCCAGCTCACCCACCAAAAACACAAATTGACTGTTCAAATAAAGCAATGAATGCCACCTTTCAAACATACTTGAGAAACCAAACTCTTAAAAGCTACGTATAAAGGCAAATTACCTTTCTGGTCTTTTAACATATTTCTTACATTTTACAGTGGGCTATAGCGCATCTAATTCTGTGACTCCACAGAGCTAGTGCTCATTCTGAGGGTGTGAAACACAAGCATAAAAATACTGATGAATCAACAATCTAATGACTACATGAATGAGCAGTGGTGTATGGTTAAAATGTTCACTTTAAAAAAGTAAAAGTTATCTCATATTTTTAAATGAGAACTTTTAAAACATTTTTACAACGTATACTCAGTAATTTAAAGGGTTAATAATGTCAAAAGGCCCATTAAATTCATCTAAGTCGTTGAAGGAACCTGAACGCTTTGTGTTCCTACATGGTGTCAATTGGTGATGTGAGTTACAAATGTAAACCAGCAGATGGCGGTAAAGAATGAAAAATTTGACAGTTGAGGTCTCTACCCATCAACCAATAGGACTCCACCAAACCAACCTGGAGCGTGAACAAGGAAATGATTGTTCCGCTGTTAAAGATAGAAGATCAGAGGAAGAGCACTCACTCCCATGAATGGATGAATGGTTATCGGATGGCAAGAGTTACAGATACCAAGTTTCAAATCTAGCCTAAAGTCGAACGTTAACCGTTTGGTAGCGTTACGATAAGATATTTCGAGGCCAAGTAAGCGAATCATTTACATGCGTTTTTATGCGCAAATTTAATTCGACGTTGTAGTCACCATGCTTTTTGGGCCCAAAGCAACAAAGTAAATCGAAGCTAGCGCATTTCAGACATATTGTTAGTGACTAATGTTTGGAACTCAGTCAATCGCGGGGTCTTGTCAGTTTTTTGTTTTTTTTTTGGTGGCCCAGGTGTCTCCTTCCCGAGTGAAGCGTCTTCTCCATCATAACACATCAGTCTGTGGTGGACAGCCGCAACCCTGGCAAAGGAGACCTGGCTCTGTGTTGCTTTTTATTCCAGGGCGGTCCGGTTTCTCTCCCTCCCGGACATAACTCAGTTCCGGTATAGCTGTGCAAACTGGCCTGCTGCTTGCCACATTAAATCAGAATCCGAGCGTTGGATTTGGAGCTCAACTGGCAGCATCATCGAGCAGCTAGCGGCGGGTCGGCTCTGTTCGAAGAGGCAGAGGGACGCAGAATGGCCGAGGGGAACCACAGTCGAACCGGTGCCGAGCAGCCAACGAGCCGGAGTCAGGGTGACGGTAAATGAACAAGAGGCTTGATGATTTAAAATGAGACCCACGACCAGTGGCAAATGGGTTAATATAAGGATAGAAAAAGCTAAAGGCAAATTAAATTGACACTATACAATGTGGTAAAGGAAAAGACTGTCCCTAAGTAGCGGCTAAGCTAAGCTAGCTGGCTACTGTCACACATGGCTAATTATAGCTGCTAACTTTACTGTCAACAATTTTTAAATTACCCACAGGCTTGCAGCTAATACGACTAATAGTGTTCTTGTACTTTATGCAAGCCAAATACCGCCAGACAATGCGAAAATGCATTATGAGCTGTTAGTAAACAGTTAGCGAGGTGTTAGCCACTGGTGACGTGGAGGTTTGTCTCAGGTGGGAGTGTGACCAGGGCACACACATAGAGTACAGTTGTATTCTAGATGTGTGTAGTCTCGTATATAGTATACAGGCTTTATATGCTACACGCAAGCCCTGGAACAGCTATTGAATGTAGAAATTGTCTCACAGAGTGGCAGAGTTATGTAAGATAAATAAACCAGTACCAAAACTTTAAGAATAGTCATGGAATTATGAAAGATCTATAATCTTCTATAGTTCCACAGGTTGTAATTGAGTGAACTGTAAGATGGGGGCCTGGGCCTATCTCTGGTGTGGATTACAACTTTATATTCCTGTTGTAACCTGATGGGACTGAACGGTTCACATAGAACTTCATACATAGTAGTGCTCAGAGCTGAACATATGATTTCATGTCCCTGGCCTCCAGCAGCGATGTGTTTGCAGTAGAGTATAGCGTTACCTTACGTCAGCACAGGGCTCATTTTGGTCTTTGTTCAAAAAAAATATTTACTAGTGTTTTGATTTTGCGTATATCTTTATCTCTGGCAGTCATATATTTCATGTAAACTTACAAGCAGAGATGTTATGGCATGAAATTTTCATATCATGATTAGAGTTACCAAAATTATCACTGTATTTTTAAGATGTTTTGAAATGTTGAAAAAAATACTGCAAGGAGAAACTATATAATCTTAGGTAAAAGTTATATATACATTCAACCCACTCTTACCAGTTACCAAAATCTACCAGCATTTCCAACTTAATTGTTTTATATTTATATTCTTATTCTCCGCTCACTTACCCACTCGCTCACTGCTATCTCTGTCTCTTGCTCTCTCTCACATGCACACACACAATCTCACTTCTGTGTGGCATTTGAGTATGTGTATATGCAGAGACCCCATGCACAATTGATATTCAAACAGTTGAGTCTTAAAAGACAGTGATAGTAATTTACGGTAACCTTTTGAGTCTCTATTGCTTCTCCAGTTGGTACACTTTTACAACCAACTCGGATTTTAAATGAACAACATGTGGGCTGTGTGACTAAACTACGTAATGTTATCGTGAGGATGGTAACATTATCTGTCATCTGGAGACTTGCGATCAAGACACACAAAGCATAACATTTCAGCAGCAGAACAATGTGCAATGTTTTTACACTAAGAGCTTCAGTTACTGCACTGCATTTCATTGCTTTGTACTTGTGACATGTGCAATGACAATAAAGTTGATTCTAATCTAATCTTCAGTTAATCTCATTGACATGGTATTACAAAAGTTGGACAGACAAACCAGGACATTTTCCCCCAGTCCCCACATCAAGTCAACGCAGTGACTTTTTTTTCTTCGCATTCATGTGTTGTATGTATTAAACACAAACACAGTCAAACCACATGTGGTTTCTCAACATATAGAAACATTTTGAAACATCACAAGTTTTAGTTTGAAAATTTGGTTTAAAGGTACAGAAATTACTTTTTCCACACTTAAGCCTGTGTGTAGTACTGCATAGATGCACACACCCAGTAGGATTTCAGATGTTAATACTTGCCTGCCTGTTGGCCGTCACCCTAGTTCTTCTCAGCTAACAGGTTATACAGGCTGTAGTTGCTCTGTGAATGTTGTTTCTGATTTTACGGAAAGCTTTTTACGAATTGGAAAAAGTTTGGATTTGAGAAGATTCATTTACATGTGAATCCGTCATTTGGTCATCATAAGTATGGGCGTAGAGTGTAAGTAATGTTCTTGTTTGTTGAGCTTCTGTGTGGTGCTGTTTTTTGAGAATAGTGTCAATACAATGAAAGCAAATAGACGGCTTCCTGTGTTTCACTGTGTATTCTAGCACTCTTTGTACTGGAATATGTGCATTGTGACCCAGTATACCAGTATAGTTTGTGTTACTGTATTCTGTTCATCATACAAGATTTGGAACTAGCAGATTTTGTGAGTATGTATATAATAGGTTAAAATAGCTCATAATCAATTAATAGACAAAGTAATATTGTCCCTGTGGCAACAGTGTAAAGTAAAAATGCTTCACTGCAGTACTAAATTACATTTTAGGAGACTGTACTTTAGTCGAGTATAAATGTTTTTGCAAATTATTACTTTTACTTAACTACATATTTGAAGGAAAATAGAATTCAACTTCAGCACTTTGGCAGAACAGGTTGGTTACTTGCGTCAAAATAAATTCTAAAATTATTATTTATTTATTTTTTAATTCAAAGTGTGGTGTTGGTGAAAAGCAAATCACAAGTGTACTATTAGTTTAGTTTTAGTGGTTATAATCAGTTTGAGCTCTTACTGTATGTGAAGTTGTTAAGACTTGGCTCGTGGCATAGGGCACAATCTCTGTCT
Organism: Brotula barbata; assembly: GCA_900303265.1. Taxonomy (NCBI): domain Eukaryota; kingdom Metazoa; phylum Chordata; class Actinopteri; order Ophidiiformes; family Ophidiidae; genus Brotula; species Brotula barbata. The sequence continues at coordinate 13,747 of OMNV01003108.1, forward strand.
GTCATACCAGCCAGATCATCACTGAAAATATCCTTGAAAAGTCCTGCAAAATGATCTCTAGAAAAGAGTTGGAATTCTGATTATTGATTAGGATAATCTTGCCAGGTTAAGACACATACTACATAATGCAGTAGCTAGAGTTTGATTCTGGCCTGTTGCCTTTGCTGCATGTCATGCCCTCTCCCTGCTCTGTTCTTCCTTTTTGTCTCTCTGCTGTGCCTATCATAATAGATTAGAAATGCCAAAAAAAAGGCTAACGTTTTGCAATATTATAATCACTCCCATAATAGTCTGTTATTCTTATTGTTTACATTTTATTATTACAGTTGCCATTGATTTTATATAATCTATTTTACTTTCCAATGGTTTATTGTCACCGTTTAGGCTAAAAGGCAAGTTGTGACCTAAGTAACAAAACATCTAGACTAATAACCAACCAATATATTCTAATAAAATATCTGTGCAGAAAACTAGCTAACTTAAACAGTAAAGGCTGTTTATTTTGTCATCATGCAGCCATCAATGTCCTCTGGTGAATACATCAGACCAGTGTGTCGTTGTCTTAAATGCTTTTGGAGGGACATTGTGATGTAGTGATACTTTTCTCTTGCAGTGTCATCACACAACTACGTTGTCTTTTAGTTTTAGTCTTATATGTTCCCAAAGTATGTAACGTGACTTAACGGGTGTGAAATTGTCTTTGAGGATTTTTTTTGACGAGTAGGTGTTATAATTGAATAAATATGACAGCCCTATTGAAGTGATAGTTGACAGCTTTTCCTCCGATGTGGAGTGATGGCTGAGATTATAATTTTGTTAACCTGAAAACTATGGTGTAAATGCCACTATGATGTTCAGATTTATTACCTAAAAATGCTTTTTATGTTTAAGTAAAATTATCAAAGCAGATGTTCTTGATTCGTCTGATTTACTTGGCACTAAGTCAGTTTAATAACTACCCATTTATCCCGTTATTATCCCTACCCATTTATTTATCTATCTATCTGTTTACATTTTTAAAACAAAACTTTCTTTTTGGAATCTATGAAAATGTCATTTTCTTGTTAAAAAAACTAAATTAAACTTAGCAGAAATTTTCCATGCTGTTTTTGTTCTAAACGTAATTTGCCTGAGTTACTTTATTTTTTTACGTGCATCTTTATATATAGATTTTTCATACATGGTGTCTGACTGGGTTTTCACAGATGTACAAAGGTCTGATTCGATTGAAATGTTCTTGCTGTTTTCCTCCAGTTAATAAGAAGTTGAAATACATCAGCCTGGCAGTGCTGGTGGTCCAGAATGCATCGCTTATCCTCAGCATCCGATATGTCCGCACATTGCCGGGCGACCACTTTTTCACAACATCAGCTGTCGTCATGGCAGAAGTCCTTAAAGTTCTGACGTGCCTTCTCTTGATCCTGCTGCAGAAGAGATGTAAGTTAGAGACATTTCCTGTTTCAGCTCTTTAACAATAAAAGCCACATCATAAATCTGAAGGTCATTATCTCGATAAAGGATGATAAAACAGAAGCTGTACTGGCCATAAGTTATCATCAATGTGGATCAGTTAATGACAAGCACAGATTCATTAATCCTGTTGCATTTATTTGCGGCACATAGCATAGAAATCATGTGGCCTGTTTACTATTTTTGACAGCTTGTTGTCACGTTGCAAAAACTGTTTCCGCCCAGTCTCAGATCCCAGCCACACTTTGTTCACCGCCATTAAATGTGTCTCATTTGGATGAAAATTGTCCTCCCTCAATCTGCCGAAATGTGGAGTTAGCGAGTCAGCATATTGAGAAATGGCCACTGTGAACAACGATTTGTTCTTGTGTTTTAGCCCTTTCACAGTAAAAGCCTGATCCCTGTCTCTTCCTCCTGCAGTGAATGTGAAGGAAACCATGTTGTTCCTGTTGGACTCCATAGTGTTTCAGTATAAAGATACTCTGAAGCTTGCTGTTCCCTCACTCATCTACACTCTGCAGAACAACCTGCAGTACATCGCCATCTCTAACCTGCCTGCAGCCACATTCCAGGTGTGTGTGTGTGCGCGTGTGTGTGCAGCGATACAGGATATGCTGATATAGTCTTTTATGATAAGTTCTTTTGTCTCCCCCTCCACTTGTTCTCTAATTCTACATAAATTATTAAGATGTACGCGTGATTAAAAACTGGATGCTATGTTTGCTGTTTTTTTCATTTCATGGCCCTCATCCTCATTTTCTCTTTTCCCTCCCCTCTCTTTCTCTCTCCTCTTTCCTGTCTTCTCCTTTTTTGTCTCTAACCTTTCCTGTCTTTTCCTCCTTTCTTTGTCCTCCTCATCGTCCTGTAGGTGACCTATCAATTGAAGATCCTCACGACAGCTCTGTTCAGTGTGTTAATGTTGAGGAAGTCTCTATCGAAAGTTCAGTGGCTTTCTCTGCTGCTGCTGTTTGCCGGTGTCGCCGTTGTCCAGGTTGGTGACCTTTCTGTCAACTCTACATCACAGTTAACATAGCCACAGTTATCGTCAGAGCTTAGAAAGCTTGGAACACATAGATGCACAGGACATGTTGTCAACATTGCACTTTTGGAAGATGAAATTTGCACATTATAAAGATCTGGAATACTCCGACCAGGATTGCTGTTTAGCTGCCGCTTTTCTACTGTTTCTATCATGCTGGCTTATGTCATACAGCTAATATAGGTGGCATGTGGTGTATAATATGTGGGCTTGATGGACAATGGGAACAAAAAACTTTCATTGAAGAAAAACGGGAAGTCGCACAGTAGCATTTGTTTTTTATAGCTTAGCTTACTCTATTCCCGCCCTCTTTATCCCCAGGAAGAAAAACTCATTTACTGGTTGCGACATACACCTCTCTTATGATACCAAAACCTGGTGGTGATTAAGAATTACTGCACAATACAAAAAAAAAACCATGATGATGTCTTACAACAGAACAGGACATGGCCAACTTTATAAAATACTGTGTGCGTGTCACATGACATCAAAGGCAATATCGAATTATTGATGTTGACATGATAAGGTGCTTCAGTGGCACATGCCGCATACTCCATCAGAATGCTCTGGAGATATACATAGATTGGAGCTAAAATGACTTTGATATGAACACATACGAGTATCTTGTAACTTTACCTGTTTGCATAATGAATTTGTTGATGTTTTCCTGATTGATGAAATGATTGATCATGTGTTTCCCAGGTCCAGCAGGATGGCAAAAAAGAGGCCTCAGTTTCAAACACTTCCAGCCAGAACTATGCGGTGGGTCTCATCGCTGTGGTGATCAGCTGCCTCTCGTCAGGATTCGCTGGAGTTTACTTTGAGAAGATCCTGAAGGGAAGCTCCGCCTCCGTCTGGATACGGAATGTTCAGCTGGGGATATTTGGCACAGCACTTGGCCTGTTGGCATTATGGTGGAATGACGGCGAGGCCGTTGCTGAGCGGGGATTCCTGTTTGGTTACACAGGCATGGTGTGGTGTGTCATCTTCAACCAGGCATTTGGGGGACTGCTGGTGGCAGTGGTGGTGAAATATGCTGACAATATCCTGAAGGGCTTTGCCACCTCTTTCTCCATCATCGTCTCCACGGTGACGTCTATTTACCTGTTTGGCTTCCACGTGGACCTGATGTTCACGGTGGGGGCGGGGATGGTGATCGGTGCTGTCTACATGTACAGCCTCCCCAAAGTACCCAGTGGAGGCTCTTCATCGCCGAGCTCCTCCTCTTCCTCTGAACCTTCCTCGTCTCCGAGGATGGACGATGACACACAGATGGAGGCGTTTCTGCCCAAGTCAGTGCTGGTGAAATAAGTCCAAACACTGTTTTTTCTCTCTGTCTGTCTCTCTCTCTCACCTCTCAATATCAGTAGTTCCCCTTTAACTGAACTCCTGAGCTCCTCCTCCCCAACCTCAGAAAACACTGATACTCTGGAACGGGAAGGGAAAAATGGAAGAAGAGGAGAGGGCTTATATTATTTCTTTATTTTTTGATTCTTTTGTTTCCCCTCTTCAGAATTCTTATTCTCTTTTTTGTGATGAAGAGTAAAACAGGAAGACCATGCCTATATGAGACTAAAACCTAATATAAACCATTTTAAGCATTTCCAATGGAAAAAAAATGTTTGCAACCTGAAAAGTTGGTTCCCAGCAAGAACTTTAAGATAGCAGGACGATTGACCACATATTATTCTACCCCTCCAACAGTAAACTCGATCATGACGTTGTCGGAACGCAGAGCGGTTCATATAAAGTTTGAAGAGGACACCAGCCGAGCAAGTAAAGTAACTAAGTAGAACTAAGTACAGTATGTTTTATGAGAATTTCTACTGTAGTGATATATTTATATTTTCACAAATAATTACTGTTATTTTGCTAGATATCCATAATAAAATATGCACAAAATGTTACAAAAATTATGTCAAAATGTGAGGAGGATTAAGTCCTAACGTTTAAATTAAAAAAAATTTAATTGTATGAGAACAAAGTTCAGATGTTTAAAATTTGTTGTGAGAATAAGTAAATATTGCAAGAAATTTTATCAGAAAGTCATGTTTCAAGTTAAAATGCCTCGGGGAATAAAGTTGACACTTCTAGAATATTTCAAAGGAAAAGTTTAAATACTTTGAGAATAACGGCTAACAATTAATATTAACATTTGCAGCTACAGTACCTATACCTTTTAAGTGTTTTTTTTTCTTATAGTGATATTTTTATTTCCTTATAGCAAATCATTTTTGAATGTTCAACATTATTTATCCAGTCCTGCTCTGGAACCAGAAAAGAAATGTCAGTTACTCCTCTTGAGTCGCAAAGCCTTTTGCCGCTTCAAATGTTTTCACAGCTTTGCTGCTTTAAGTTCCGCACGGCTGTTCTTCCTCTGCTAATGTGTCAGAGGACGAACAGGTGAAGAGGCTCACAAACCCTAACCAATGACTAATTTTCACTCCTGCACTGTTCAACTAAAAAAACGTACCTCTTCTCTCTTCTTCCCCTTTGCATCAGACATCAGGGAGACATTGTCTCTCATCCCTCTGCGTTCCAGAGCACACGCTAACTTTGTTCAAAGCACACAAGGAGAAGGAGGAAGGAAGAGGAGCTTCATCTTCTGTGATGGCATCAAAAACCCTGACCACCAACTGTCTGTGCAGTCTTATTTTTCTTTTGCTTGCTCTCACAGCCTCTCTGCCTTAATACGCTTTATTTTTACTTAACGTCACAGAAAAGAGAAAAAGCCTTAAGATGACATATCAATGATTTATTCCCTGCTGGAGGTACAGAAAGATGAAACTGCAGCTTGGTCCATCAAATGTTTTCACTGTGCAGCTCCATTGTTTGTTTTTCTCAGTCTGACTCGGTCAGTATTGAGGTTTTTCCCTTGAATGTGAGCGGCACATCATAATGGGAAAGTCTGTCATACTGATACTAACGTGTTTCATAATTATGAAATAAATAAAGATTATGATTGTTTAGCAAAATAATTTTATATCTAAGATACTATGCATAATGATAGTAAAAACAGTGTCTCATAGCCGTGAGAAAATTTGTAAGTACGATTTAATATTTCACAAAAAAGGTCATTTATAAGGACCTTTATTATATTTACAATCTTGCCATACTTGTGACTTGTATCTTCCGGTAAGACAATGCTTTCTCTCATTCTCATGGAAAACTTTAAAATTTTGACATAAAAAAAATAATAATAATGAGAGGGAAAATTTGGCTGTTTCATTTTATTCTTCTTAAAGTTGATTGATTTTATTTACGTTTTTGTGAGTGACGGAAATTTATGAGTGTAACTCAGCCAAATACACGTTGGCTCTGATAAAATAAGTGAAAAATTGTAAGTTAAGGCTGCAGTACACTTAATCCAGTCAGAAAGCCAATGGACAGTAAATCATGTTTACAGTGCTGTGTGTCTTTGTAATTGGGAATTCTTTGTCTTTGTGTTTTTATAAATTGCACAATAATAAATGGATGTAAACGGGAATAGCAGCACAAACCACTGGTTTTGCTTCTCTCAGCGGAGAGAGACCGAATTTTACAAGATTTTTACGTCCGAACATTTACGCCTGAGTATAAGTTTAAATGATGGACAGAAAATATGAAATGATTCCATCATAAAGATAATTTGTTCCCTTTATTTAATTAATATTGTCAACAAACACTTTTGTTCGACATTGTGTTTGTACAGTATATCATCCTACAGACTAAAGTTTACATTGTGGCAACTTAACACAGTTATTAGTCATTATTGGCATATTCTGAGAATTGACGGGTAACTGTGGTTCCTGTTGTGTGCATGGTGAAAACCTTTGACGATGAAAATGCAGATTTTATCTCCGTTTTTGTTGAAATGTTGGGGTGTGCTGCTGCAGAGGGAACCTGGGTTTTGTGTTCGGTGCCTTTTCTTTCATCTGTAAACAAGCCATATGATTGAGTTGTTGTATAGGTAGCCGGTGTACATAGCCTCACATTGCAGAGTTTAACGCAGATTATTATGCAACCTGTAAACTCTGTGTTAATATGTATATGTATGTGTATATACATATATATATTAAATTTTTATCCGTCTTTGGTGGATTTATAGGGGAAACAGCTCCTGTCACATCAAGCTGCTGACTGGTTGAGTTAAACAAACTGGGATAACAGATTTCATATCTGTCTGCAGAAACATAAAACGTTAAAAAGTTTGTCATAGAAACGAGCTGATTTGGTGCCTTCTCACAGCGAGTATTACCAACGTTACTCGAAGCTTCAAGGCTGCCGTCAAACAAAGAAGCAAACCAAGTAGTAAACGCACAACCAATAAGGATGCTTAAACTTGACTTTGCTTTAAATTTGAGTTAACTTTAATCTCTTTATTCTTCTCACACATGCACAAACCTCTTTCAGCGACATTTGCAAAGAAATGAAATTTTCTATCTTGTACAAGCATTCTGAAGTTGACCAAAGTTGAACAATTGTGGTTGGATTTTGGTAATCAGGAAACACTTGTGCTTTTAGTCCGTGTTCAAAGTATTATCTTCAGCATATAGACTGTAAAGAGATGTTGCCGTTAACTTGATCTATTCAGGAGAAAACACCACTCATAATTGAATGAGGAGGTAGTGCCAGTGTAGTCGATCTCACATGACATCTGTAGGGTAGGCATCACACATTTTTTAGAAACACCCCCCTCCCCCTAGAAGTTATAAACCCAGAAATGAGTGACTTTTTTTTTTCCTCTCACAAATGTTTGTGTGTTTTTTTCTGAATTGCACCTGTTTGACATAGAGTGAAATTAGAGTTTTACGTTTTGACCAGTTGGCCTGCAGCAGCTGAGTGTGAGACAGGAGCTGAGAGGAGAATGAGAATAATAACTTTCAATAATTGTTCAGTGCCACACACCAAAACTGTCCGCTGCAGACATGTTGTTGAAGACCGTGTCCTGCAGTGACACTCTGAATGTTTTTCCTGTTGGTCCATGTGGTGGCGAGGCAAGCAGGTTGTGCTTCTGATCGGGCGGAACAAGTGGGAAACAATAGAATGGAAATGGAGGAATGGGAAGTTGGACTTTGTGACAGTTCTCCCACAAACCCAATTCAACTTGTTGGTTAAAATCATACGAAAATGACGACATCAAAGATTAAGGTGCCAAGTAAAAGCAGGCAGATTATCTTTAGATTATCTTCAGAATATGCGGGCCTGTGTCTTTGCCAGGATGCACAAGCGGAAGGACAGCAAACGTCTACAAGTTCTGTGCTTTATCAGTGAGAGTGGTCTGTCCCTGTGGCCCTTTGTGGCTCTGAAATGTGATGTCAGTGCTGGACTCAAATTCAGCAGACGTGGACCAGTGCAGTGCCAATTAAGACAGGAGTTGGGATGTGGTGAATTCTTTTTAAAGGGATGATGAGACCTTTTGAAATTTGGTTTTCCGCCATCTATGGAAAAAAAGTACATTGCTGGCATTTTCTTGAATTTGATATGAGGTTTCATCATGTCTTTTTGGGCAACTATTAGCAATGACGAGTGATTGACTTTACGTTAGATCACATTCTCTTTTTGGTCTTTGCAATGTTGGATGTTACTGTCATACATTTTCCATGTCCAATGGCACAAGTTGCTGTATTTGACTGCACAGTCGCCAATTTAGGACGAAGACCTTGGTAGCGTTTACTGTTGTGCTTGTGCGTCCTTGATCATTGTCGGTCTCAATAGTTTCATGCATGGCCTTTGCACTAAACAGGGAATGACACACCTTCGACGGCACTGAGAATGCATAACAACAAACTTGATGTGAATTTGTGCTCCTGTGTCCCTAACTATTATCTCTATCTATATCCACGTGATGACGGTATTAAAATCGGGCTTAGGGGAACAGGACCGCTGGAAAATTAGCGTGTCTTCTTTGAGATTCTGTAATGAACATACAAGATTCAGAACTAGTTTGGGAGTAAATTTTGATTTTCAGTCACCATCTGCCAAAGTGTAAAACAAATAATATTTATGTTTTGTGATCATCTTAATCAAAGGTGCCTGAATTGTGAAAAGGAGAATTGTCGTTTTTGTCATAGAAATCATCATGACAGGAACAATTTGTCAAATCAAATATGTTGTATTTTTATTTAATTTTTTAAATGAAGGGTTGATTTGTTGTGATTTTACCTTTCTGTTGGTGGTGGTTAGGGAGGTAGAAGAGTAACGCAGGCCATTCTATTTATCTATCTCGGCCAATCAGAGCTGGTGACTTTAGCAACATTTTATCCAGCAGTTTTGTTTGGTCGAAATATTCATTGATTCATTCACAACAGACTGCTTAAACTATACTCCCAAAAAAAAAAAATTCTTTCACGTTAAATTTGTGTAAATCAGACATATATAAAAACCAAATAACTCTTCAGTCTAACACTTCCCTATTAATTGTCGTTATAACATGAAACTTCGGGACAGGACAAACTTGTGAATATCTTCCGGTCAGATATCATGTAGTGGGTGAAAACCACACGCACTGAAATGTAAGACAACACCGTGATTACTGTGAATTGCATTTAGTAGTGAGTGAAGGCCTGACCCCGTTGGAAAGCTGCACAGAGGCACGTTTCAACACAGAAATGCTGCCCCTTGTGGTGATGCTGTTTAGTGCAGTTACTCAAAGCCATTTCCGAGCTCTGCCTTCAGTGCTGAGAAGGCGGTTTATGTGTTTATGTGACTGGCTAATCATCATGTGCAGCATCTGAAAATTAATGTCAACGAAAACTTATCTCTGATTTAGCCAAGGACCGCAAAGGGTTAAAAGGAATCAAATAAAATTGTCTAAGATAATATAAAGCTAAAGCTAAAATAAAGTCTTGAAGATGAAGCGGAATAATACGTGAATTAGGACTAAGAACATAAATATTGGATGTACATTATGTTCGCTTTATCCTAATTTGACTTGGGCATCAGCTCAAAGGTCTGTACAAAGCCTAGAGCGCCACCTGCTGACCAAAGAAAAAATCCTGTAAGAATTTAAACATTGAAGTTGTATTTCAGATTTCAAATGTTTGAGTCTTATAAGCTGAAAATGTTCAGTATTTTCTTCTTATCAGACCATCTGACAGGATGTCCAACAGGATTAGTGGAGTATATTCAGTTTTCTGACAAAACCTCCTAATCTGAAATCTTACAGGATTTTTTAAACTCCTTGTCCTGTATATATGTGGTTTTGTGTTAAATATGTCTGGACAGAAAGATTTCACGCTCAATCTGTTACTTTGCACTTGATTTGTACCAATACCTCTGAATTTGTACATACTTCTTTTGGTAAATTTTTATATAAATGGTTTATGGACTCAAACATTTTGGAGTTTGTCTTAATTTTAGTTGAATTGTAATTTGATGCAGATGTACAGAGATGATCATACTTATGTGTGGTTGTTGCGTACTTTTTCCACTTTGTAGTTTTTAGACACACGCAGCAACGTACAACCTTAACCTATATAGTAGAGGTGATAATCTTGGAGATGCCCATTCATCTTACTATGTGAGAACAACAACACGATAAATCAAGTCACCACATATAAAACTAAAATAATCCTAAAATCTCAGCAAACCAATGTCAAGCTCATAAAATCTAACATATCTGATAGGTCGTAGTCCCCAACGTGCATGGATGGATTAATATATGATGGGCTTGACTCGGCCTCCTCCAACTCAACAGACTTTACAAAACATAGCGTTCAGAACAGCCGGTCAGGAAACAGCATCTTAACGTGTTAGCATCACCTCGACACAAAGTTGAGATACTGGGGAGGTGCAGCGGTCTCAGAGGCATTTTTTGTACTGAAACTATGAAGTAGCCCTTAAGGTAGGGTAGGAAATAGTTTGTAGAAACACTTTTTGTTATAGCTGAAGAAACGTTAACATTGTGAAGCCCTTAAATAAATCAAATGCTCTGAAAAAAGATTTTAAAAATACAATATTTGTAACTCAATTAACCCTGGAATAAACGGCCAATCATTTCATTCGGACCGAATGAAATGGAAATGCCGTCCACTCATTCCACAAGACTGTGTTCTCATTCCCAGCATCAAGGAGTCTTCCCAGGCTTTTAGTGGCACGTGTCTGCGTGCGTGTGTGTGAACGACACAATGTGTGATCATATATACATGTGTATGCATGAAGTGAAGCACAGTGGAGAGAACAAAAAGACATCATTTCATTGTCACTATTGTCATGGATTGGCTGAGAGGTGTGATTGTTCAGGCATAGAGTTGTCAATCACTGAGTCAGGCACTAAACTTGTCCTCTCTCTCTGTCCTCAGGGCTCCGGTTAAAGAAAAGGGATCCTGAGCGGACGAATGGATCCAAACTGGAGGTACAGCTGTCTTCACACTAGGTTCAGATTTCATTTAAGGGCGGCACAGCACGGAATCAACTTGAAGGCGTTCTGGTGAAACTTTGAACATTGAAAGGGTTACTTTGTCTTGAAAAGTAAAGATGCTGCAACAAGAACTTCCCCTTGAAATGGATGCAAATATGTGCCTGACGTATAGATAATACACTCTGGTAGCTCTACCCTTAGGTTAGTCAAGCATTCCTATGGACATACTTGTCGGGAGACCCGGCCGAGGCATCTTTTCCTTAAATGCAGCATGAGAGACTGCTATTAGTCCAGGCTGCATGACTGCAAGGAGGAGCCCAGGACTTTTATTCTGAAAAGCAGAGTTGTAATCAGAGTGGAGAAATGTGGTATCAACTGTGAACATTAAGTTTATGTTTTCCCACCCATGATCCAACAAGAAGAGGGGCAGACCTCAAGTCACCATGTCACCCACCTAGGCAGTGAAGAAATCCTCAAAGTTTACACATTTTCAGCAGTAGGTAACCTGAACTTATCTATGAGTGAAGTGCAACATTTCAGTGTTATATGACACCACCTGACCACTCATCCCTCTTGTCAAAATAAAAAACTGACACTTCATACTGAGCTCAGTCACAACCTCTGGTGGAGACATTGCCTTATTTACGTTAAAATGAACGCAGCGGTTCGGTGGGAAAGAGAAAGATGTGTGTCTCTTTGATGAATTGAACAGTTAGTGTCACGTGACACCAAAATGTCATACTTCTTTCCTCGCATTTGTGTGAATGTGGTTTTATAGTTGTATGTTCAGGCTATAAAAAAAGTATTAGATGTGATGACTCACAGGATTCCATCACTTCCTGTATGTAGGTGTAGTGGTTGTTACATTGGCTACAGGTCTCTGGAGTACCTGGCTCCTTGTTGGAACATGGATGACAAAACATGATGTTGGCAGATGAAGCCACATTTCTAAAGATCTGATCAGATTAAGACTCTGTTTTTGGGCCTCCATGCAGTTACCAGAAACGACCATCGGTGCACCGTGTCACAACATTTTTACTTCTGTCTATCAAGAAAGTTCCTGATTGTCAAGATTTGCGAAGTAGCTGACGTATTTATTCTGAAAACCAAAGGATGTGAAGAGTGGTAACAAAATGATGAGTCTTCCTGGCTGCTTTTCATTTCCTTTTAAGGGCATTAATTTGTTTTTTAAATAAGCAGAGTCTGTCATTTCAAAATAAAAGCAGTATTGAAATAATTAAAGTTAACATTTTAATTGACTTGAAACTTTTAAATTTAAAGATTTACATTTCTAATGATCAATTTTTAACAAATATTTCTGATATTTCAAATGATGTGTGTGTGTGTAATTAAATGGTTGAATTTTTAAGTGAATGCACTTTAGAGTGCCGAAGTACCTTTGAGCCTGGTGCTAGGATGTTTTTTTACCTTGTACCAGACTGAATGAGATAAAGTGACCTTAAAGCTGTTTTGTGTGAAAGGACATTTCAAAACATCTTCTGTAGTTTTGACTTGTGACTTTGTGTCATATAAGTGTTGTTACATTTCATCTAAAATACTAACAATCGCACTAAAAAACAAAGTAAAAGATACAAATTGAACAGGATGTTTTTCCTTTTGCTGCTAGGAAAAATAAAATCATATAAATGAATAATTTTAAAATGTACATTTCTCACGATACATACTGTAAATGACAATTGTGTCTTTGGAGAACGAGTGAGACTACAAACTGTCATATATTTTTCCAAAATGTACATTTATTACATTGAGAAAAATAAAACAAAGGAAAATAGTTTCTGTGTTGTTCAACTGCCATGTAGACCTTAGAGCTGAGGTAGAAATAAAGTTTCACATAAAATAACTTTTAAGAGTGAAAGGTTTCTTTTCCTTCGTTTTAGTCTTGCCAAAGCTCATTGTCTCCAACATGGGCACAAGATTTATCCCATTTTTACTGCTGCTGATATTATTCAGGAACATTTTAACAGAGCCAAGCGTTAGTC
>OMNV01003111.1:29945-40588 GCA_900303265.1 Brotula barbata
GTGAAAGCGTCTTCTTTGGTCTGTCACCAGACTCACTGATTAAGGAGCAGAAGCAGACCCAGACCCCATTTAGGATTTTTATCACAGCTATCTATCTGGTCACATGTCAGGATGGAGTTGAATTTCATTGTTACGCGAACTGTAACATATACACACACACACACACACACACACACACACACACACACACACACACATACAGTATATATATATATAAATATACATATTCCCCTGTGGGAACAATGGGACAGATGTGCTTGTTTAATTTGTCGCATTATCTCCAAACATCGACATTACAGGATCCGGTTGTCACCGCCAAAGAGGCGGCGCTGATGGATCTGACTGTGTACCAGTGTTCATTAAACACACTCCAAACAGCCTTCAAACTGACTCCATTAGCGGCTGCTGCTTGAACAAGAGGCGCTTGAATGCAATTTTTGACCATGAAATGCTCTTTAAGCACATGAATGGGGCATGAAAAGAGTTTCCGTTTTTCTCTCTCGCTTGAAAATGCCAGCGTGGAGTCAATCACGGGATATCAAAGCAACAGGGACACACGGGAGAATCCAGTGATGATACGCGGCTGCCCACATACGGCAAAGACTGCAAAGATGGCCATCATAAGTATCAGCATCCACACAAAGAGTCCACGTCGGTCTTTGAGTCGGGCAGCTGACTGTCGCTCTGCATTAGCCGGGGGCGTGCAGTGACAGCTTGCATTGAATTGAGATGCCGTTAACTGTGAAGCGGTGCAGAGAGAGTCCAGAGGCCGGGCTGACCCGCGCTGCCTACCGGAGTCAACATATGGCTCCCCGGTCTGGATTCATCGCGCACGCACGCCGTTCGCGCCGAGAATACCCACACAAAACGAAGCTGACTCGGCTGAGGGAGGCGGAAATATAAACTGGCAGCCAGATTAAAGGGGAAGCCAGTTAAATTCACAAGCAGATATTAAAAGTGTACGAGCACGCTAAGCTTCCCGACAACGCGCTGTCTGCGCCAGTCGTCTCTCATCACGGCCCGGGCCGCGAGACGCTTCGTCGTATCGATCCGTAGCGTAAGAACGCGAAAGAGAGTCAAAAGGGAGTGTGAGGGCGGACGGACAGATCTGAGACGCACGGACGACCCGAAGATGGAGAGATCACTTTTGTTCACTGTCAGGTTTGACCGAGGCCTTCCACGCTCAGAGGTGACTGTTGCACTCACTGGCGCCCTCTAACGCCCCCGTGAGACGACTCCGCTCGACTCCGCTGCCTCCGCTTTGAAGCCAAAAAAAAAAAGAAAGAAAAAAAAGGGGTTGTTGTGTAAATACTTTGCTTGTGCATTTGAGCGTCTTAATCTTCCATAAGGTGATCTTTGGAGTGGAGCAACATGGGGTGCTGATGTTCAGAAGGAGCTCCCAGTTGTGGAAAGATAGAGGGAGCGAAAGAGACAGTGAAGGGAGGGAGAGGAAAAAGAAGAGTCTGTGTACTTGGTGGAGCGCTGGGAGCTAGAGTTCACTACGGGGGCGTAAGTGTGTCAAGAAGAGCGCTTTTCCCCCATCCGCAAGCCCCGGGCCCTCTCCGCAACATTAAAAAGCATAAACAGTCAATACTGAATGTAACTCAGAGAAAGAGCAAGAGAGAGCGTTGGAGAGGAGAGAGAGAAAAAAAAAAGAGAAAGAAAAGAAACAAGTACGAGAACGCAAGGGTTTTTCAAGCGTTACACAACATAGCGAGATCAGAGAAATGGAGGCTGGGCTGCAGTGTGCAGTAGCAAAGCTTTCTGATGGAGGAAGGGAGCCTCGCCGAGTGAATCATTCATTGCGGGCGGCAGGGGTGTAAATATGAAGGGGAGGGCTGAAGGAGAGAGGGATCAAGGAAATGCACACCTGGTGCAAGACAGGGGTCAGATTGGCCCGACACGAAAGGAAAAAGAGAGGAAAAAGGGAATGAGTTGTTTGGCGTACCTCCGTTTAGACAGCAGCGCCGCTTCCATCAGCCGGAGCAAAGCGGGACGGGATGGAGGAGTCGGTAGAAGGTGCATATGGTGGGAGGCTGAAGAGAGCGTTTCATGCTGATGAGAGGGAGATGATTTCTATTAAAAACCTTTCAAACGCTCCGCATTACCGACTTCCAGTTGGAGATGTGAGGGCTTGTTTATCTGTATTGTTCTTCGTCGTAATCGCTCAAACGTCTATCACTCACTCTCCCTCTCTCTCCCTCTCTCTCTCTCTCTCTCTCTCTCTCTCTTTTTCAAACAACATCTTCCAAACACTCGACACCTGACTGGCTGAGAACGTCTGCGTGCCTCTCGATCTGTTTTTTAATCGCCCGTTCTGGCGCTCTTCACACGTTCGAGCTCGCGAATTCCGAGCTCTTCCCTAAGTCGTTTTTCATCGTTGGCGATTGAAAAAAAACGCGGCCGTTTAATGAATGTTTTTCAAGTAAGGTACATCAAAATCAATGCCTCGGCATCCTTGAAACAACAACGGGAGGAGATAAGCAACCATACGGTTCGTGTACGCTCGAGGTTCTCCAACTCTTTAAAGGAGGTCAGGAACGACTCCGACGTCCGAGCAACAATTCCGTTTTTAACCAAGGACGTTCTGACCACACACCGCTCATCTCCTTGAGAGACAATGGTCTTCTTCTTCTTCTTCCTCTTCTTCTTCTCCTTCTTCTTCTTCTTCTGAGTTTGTGGTCGAATAAAAGTGACTTGAGTACAGTGCGTAGAACCATTTCCCTGCCAGAGCAAGACTCCATATTTTAAAGATTTGGAGGAGGGAACAATATCTATGAAAAGTGTGGAATTTGATTTCCACCCTGTGGAATAGGCCGTTTCTTTCTGTTGTCAAACAGAATGACTAAACACGCTCATTCACATGCTCCCATGGTAGGATGTTATTAATTTATCACTTCAGAGTTATCCCTGCTTTTCCAGCACGCCCGCACACACCCGCACGCGTGCACGCACACACACACTCCGTACATACACAAGTTTGCTTGTAGATGACTGACAATGTGATAAATTTTATTTGAATATAGCTGACATGAATTATGTAACCAGAGAGACTGGTGTCTTTGTTGCTTCCCTCTGGCTCTTCACTTTTCCTCCAAGATAACATACAGTTGATAATTTACAGTAGAACACATCCTGAAACTATAAAGGAAGATATGGCGACAATGCCCCGCTGAGGGAAAAAAAAACAGTCTTCGTGAGGAGCGGAGGAGAGCAGATTCACCAAACTGCAAAAAGGTAAAGACGTGGACACTTTTCACGCTAGAAAAGTGATTTATTTGTGAGCGAGTTCGCCTCAGACGCTTGATAGCGATGAGGCGCAAAGAGGCGAAACCGAGGCGCTATCTGATGTTGATAGCTGTGGCCAAACCGCCTTTGAAAGGTTTGAGGAAAGTGACAATATGTTTGTTTTTCCTTGTTGCTGCTCCACACACAAAAAAAAAGCCGGCGTCTGATTGGTGTGAAAAGACTGTCAAATGTCAAGCACTTATCAAACAGCAGACATGTTTTCTTTTAACAAGATACGGGCAGAAGGAAAAGACTAACCTTTCAGGGAGTCAGTGGGAGTCACTCATCCCATCATGTGTGGGACTCCACACAGGAAAAAAAAAGCCTCTCCTCCTCACAGGGCTCACACTTCCCCCCTCTGATTCCAATCTACAGCTGTTGACTTGAGTTGTTCACCGCTAAAATTGATGGATTTGGGGGGGAAAAAAACAACCGCTAATTCCATAACATGTGGGCAAACTGGGAAATTCATAAAGGACTTTTAAAAAAGTGCAGCATGTAGGAATTCAAAGGAGGGCCTTCTCCTCAATTTGTGGCTGGAACCGTCTGGAGGTCTTTGCGTGTGCGTGCACTTTACGTCTCAATGCGGCCTCGTCAATCTTCTCACGGTGATCGTCAGCCTGCAGGGACAGCTCGCTCTACACCGGCTCCACAGTTGTATTTCAGTGTTTTGATTCCTGCGGCTGATGTTGCCGAGCAGCACTTGTAAGCGAAGAGCTCCGGGACGACGGCGTCTTTAATTTTCCATGCGCCGAGACGTTGGCGTACCCCAACAAATCAATCGTCTCCGCAGCACCCGTATGAATCCACGTTATTATTCTCGGAGGTTTTTAGTTCGAGGTGACGTCTAAAACGGCGGTCAGCAATCAGCCACGTCCTCGGGGCACTTCAGTAGGCTGGGCGTTTAGGTGTCATCCTTTATTTTAAAGTGCAGCTGACACAAGAATTAGAACTCAACTTCAATTTCTAAAGAGGAGATTACAAGTTAAGTTAACTGTTTGTTACTATTTTGGTTGCAGTAACTGATGACAGAAACATTTTAAGGTTGTTCAACTACAATACAATGAGTAATCAGGAAGTACAGGGTATCACAAATTACACATGAATACTGACAGACAGAAAGGAGCGATTATTGACAGGCGACTTTACAAGATTTAATTATTTTGGGGTCTAAACAAGGTCAAGTTTTTGGGCTGAAAGTGTTTTTTTATATTACATTTATGTTATTATTATTAAATTTATACCATTTTATATACATTACATTTATATTAAATAACATATTATTTAATATTTGATATACATTTTCTATTTTTTTCTATTAAACACGTTTGTTTTTTTAAATGTGTGGGGGTTTTGTTTTTTTGCATGCTACTACCAGAGTCAAAAGCGGTCAACGGTATTTTTAAAAGCCTGGTAGTCCAAAAAAAAAAAAAAAAAGTTTAAAAAAAATCACATCTACACTTCCAAAGAAGATGAGAGGAGTAAAAACTGAGTATTTTGGAATTTCTGTGAATTCAAGGGAGCCGATAATGAACATTAATATGCACTGCTGGCTCTTTGTACAAGTCTTGCTGTGCTGCCTTTCGTGTCCTGTTGAGAGGGTGTCTAAGCAGTGCACCAT
This sequence comes from Brotula barbata, assembly GCA_900303265.1. NCBI lineage: Eukaryota > Metazoa > Chordata > Actinopteri > Ophidiiformes > Ophidiidae > Brotula > Brotula barbata. Next base: position 34,855 of record OMNV01003111.1, read on the forward strand.
CAATGGCAGGGAACAAAGGCGGAGAAAATATCAAGTCTGTTTCCACAACTGCCTGCCTGCCTTACTCTGCCTTAAGATTAATCTAATTTGGTCTTTATTGAGAAATGGGTAAGAGCAGTTTTGTTTTATTTATGTGTGTTTTTCTTCCTCCGCTCCTTTCCTTTGTTGCTTCTCCTCGGCTGCCTCTGACAAAAGACAGCCAGCCTGCCAAGCCCGGTGTTGCTCTGGGACGGACCTGTCAATCACTCCTGACGGCACCCTGACAACATGTACGTTAAAATTTCAAACGGGACTCAAAGGCGGCGCGTGACAGCCGAGCCTTTGAAAGTGGCTGTAGCGCTCGGCGACAGCCAGAGAAGTACGGCTGGAAAACAAACTAGAAAACAACAGTGCAGAGGGAGAAGAGGGAGAGAGTCAGAGAGAAAAACAAAAGTTGAAAGCAAAACTGTGAAGAGTGCGGCTCTTGATGATGGGAATTGGCATTAGATTCTCCCTTGGTGTATCATTGTTTTTTAATTTGGTTGAAACTCCCCCGAGTGGAGCTTTTTGGTCTTCCAGGGACTCTGCTGAGGGCCGTTCTCGCAGCAGTCCAGGGACTCGAGCGCCTCTCTGCCGCTCCTCGGAGGCCTCGCTGGCGTCGAGTCACGCCTCTTACGCGCCTCGCTAGCCGAGCCATCGGCACAAAACAACTGCACCCATGTTAATAACATTCTTGATTCCGTCTCGCGTACCTTCGCTTCGTGGCTGCGCAATTAATTCCCAGTAGAAATGGAAACCAGTGCTTGCCACTGAGATAAGCCTCCTCTGTAGAATCCATCAATGTAAGATATGCGCTTTTCCCACACAGCAGGCAGGAGAACGGACGGCTCAATTTAGATTCTGCCTGCGCTGTCCCGAATGAGGATGAAATCGTTTTAAAACGTCGCCGGGCCGCAGACCTTTACCTTTGCCAGTGAAATAGAAAGACGCGTGGCATGAAATGCAGGCGCATGGGCTCGAGGACGGGCGTTCAAATTATCACCGACACAAGGCATCAAGCTCAAGCAGCAGCAGCAGCAGCAGCAGCAGCAGCAGCAGCAGCAACCGCTCCACTCTTCAACGCGCTAAAGGAAAAGTGTAAACGGGCGCAGCACAAAGGCCCGGGCTGTGCCAGACCCTATGGGAGAAGTGCCATCTCTGCAGTCCTGCAGTTGGTGCACTGATCTTTTCAGTCAGCATCCACATCTGCAGTTCAAAAACACACACTCTCACACACACACACACACACACACACACACACACAGACTGGCTTGACACGGGTACAAAGCTAACTGTTCGTTGCCAGTCTGAGACTTTGTTTGGCCGCGCTGTGTGTGCTGTTGCAGGCGTGTGCATTTGTCTTGTCGAGTTTACTTGAAGCTCTTTTGAAACTAGTGTTATAAAAACCATTCCAGCGCTGTAATGTGTGCGCAGGGAATGTGTGTGTGTGTCAGTTCCACTAGCAAGTGAACATGCAGTGTGTGTGTGTGTGTGTGTGTTTGCAGCAGCCTGAGACACAGGTCATGTCAGCCTGTTAGGTTTTCTACTTCTCCCCTGGTAAAAAGTGTCTGAGCACCGATAGGCTCTGGTACAGAGAGCAACCGTGGCACTGACACACTGACACACACACACACACACACACACACACACTGATGCGCACCATGTGTCCCGTCTAGCCCTCATGAATTTGTGCCCATGTCTGTCTAACGTCTATGTGCATGTGCGTCCAATCTTACTTACAAATGTATACATGCAGGCAAACAAACACACACATACACACACGCACACACAACCTGCCAGTGTACAAAGCAGCCAGCCTGTTTACAGTGATGCTTTGGCTTCTAGTGCCCTCTAGTGTTCGGCTCCACTTAGTTTGAAAAATAAAAATATCTTCTGAAGCTGATCGACTATGAAGGCAAACTGAGCGCAGTTTAAATGTGATCGTGCGATAAAAATGAACAGAAAAAAACTTATGGCTGAAATGACAAATTATAAGATGAGCAGATGAGTTTACTTAAATGTGGCTCGAAATTTGTAGGCCCAGAGGTGGTGAAAGCATTAATTCACATTATGGATGTATTATCTGCAAATTTCTAATTCAACTAAAGACCAAAGTCTGAATTTCATTTCTATTACTTAACGTGTGGTTTTATTTTCATTTATTAGAATATGTCAATTCATTAAAAACATATAAAAGAGAGTCATAAACTATAAAATATATATATATAGTCTCCATATCAATTTGTTGGAAAATGTTTGTATTTGTGTTTTTTTTTAAAGAAATGGTTCTACATGCTGAGACTTATTTCAATATTATAATAATACTAGCATCAGATGTCTTTATAATAACATCAGTAAAACTATTTGGTACAAATACAGAGCTTTGACTGAACGTTCGAACCATAAAAAGGGTTGGACGTGTTGTCAGAGTTTTATATTTGTCCTTGTTGCGTTTCTAATATTCTTTATACTTTCATGGCAGAGCTGCAAAAGTTGCAACTTCCAAAGAAAACATCTTCATTATCTACATACTGTATATCTTAGGAGTAAAATTTAGTTTAAATATCTTGATACTCGGAATTTATTTCCTTCAAAATATCAATGATTTAAATGGTGACATTGAACTAAATATATGACAAATAAAACCAATCCAATAAGATCTGAGAGCTCCGTGGCTTTGACCCCTCTGTCCACAAGAAGGCGAATGCATGGACATGAAAAATGCATGCCGTTATTATGCTGTGTGTTGTGCATTATTGATGAATTATTAATAAAACCTTGAATTTCAAAGTACCTTTATCAAGGTACCGCGCACTACAAACAAAGTTTATAGTTTGTAACTTGTCCGTTCATGCAGCTGGGTAACATCGAGGTTTATTTTTTTTCAAGTTTTGTCAAGTTTCCTCCTGCATATTGCACATTTCCTCAGATGAAGCATATAGATGATAAATAATTTTGCATGGAAAATATTTACATTTCATTTTAGATGCAAAAACAGCTTAAAAAATAACCTTGGCTTTAATATTTGAAGGCTTTTACTTGATGAGAGAATACGACTAAATCCTGCTAAAATCAGCATAGATATTAAATCTTCACATACGTTGGCAAAACGGAGACATTTAAGGCAGCTGAGGTCACTGATTTTGAGTGAATATTCTATGTGAGGACATTAGTCGGCCTCCGTTGCTTAATTTAGAATAATAAGGATGGCTTTTGGTAAATCATATGCGTGTATTTTTGTACGCACATGACAGAGCCAGCAGAAGAGGGATTTGAGAGGCACCTCAAAGCTGTGATTATCCTGAGTGTCTCTGCCCAATAATGTTACCTGCTGGGACAGCAGCACAGCTCCTCTAAATAAATTGCAAGTGGCCTTGGGCTATAAGAAGAACCCCTCTTTGATCTGTCTGACTGCCAACCAGGAAAATGTGCAGTCAGTCAATCAAGCTCTTAAGGCTTTGCAACAATGGAGCCGACCCCGGTTTATTATTTATTTTTTAAATTGATGTATTTCATTATCACAAGGTGTCTGCCTGGGTAGGACGGGGAGGAGGGGGGGGCATGATCAATAATTGATATGCGGTGTGAAAAAGCTGATTTGCTGCCTCTCCTCTGGTGCACTTGTCACTAGCTGTTGTCAGAACACATTTGCTTTGATGACAAATTTGAGAAAGTGAATAACAGCATCACATCTGATTACAAATGTAGCGAGTGGTGAAAGGCAGGGGCCCCTTCTCGCTGAGAGTCTGTTTGTTCAGGGCGCTCTGGAGGAATGACTACCAGGCTCTGAGGTGAGCTGGAGTCTTGTAAGCAGCGAGATAAGAGAAGGTGAACTTTTTTTCTTTTTTTTTTGTCATGTGTCAGTAAACAACGTGACTTGTTTGAAAGGCACCTGGATTACAGGGTGAAAAGTTGCTCTTTTAAACCTTTAAAGCTTTGGGGCATGAGAGACACGCCACGTCAAAACAGAGCGTGGAGATGAGGAGTGAGACTTACTAAAAGCCATCGCTCCCCCCCCCCACGGAGGAGAGGAAGGAGACGTCCTGTTTTTCAGAGAGTCGAGGTCATGCTGCACGCGGTGGAGCGTCTCCAAATGAGCTTGATGATTCCAACTATGGCTTCTGCATATGAAATCACGTAGTAGCACCTTGATGCATTTTGTCCACAAAACGATAGCATCATTTGGGTTTCTTCAACAAACTCCAACGTGCTGTTATTGCAGTGTTAGAAACAAATTGTTCCTTTTCATTTTTGTGCATGAAAATAAGTGTAAATGACTTACAAAAATGGATTTTTCTCCAAATACCTCAAGGTTTCAGTTAATTCATATACATTTTGTGGTTAACTTGAGACTTCAGATGGAGGAATTTGGGGGAAAATAGGACCAGATTTTGTTAAAGTATGCGGTTTTTTCTGTCCAATCAAAATCTTCTCTTCTTATTGATTTCCTTATTCTCCTGATGTGTCTTACTGGTGGTAACTTGTAACCTACAATGATTGTAAAAATAACTTTCTACTTAAAAACTCATTAAATACACACATCTATACGTGCATGTAGCGCTACTGAACCCTTTGGATTGTGATTTTCTATGAATACGGTGGTGTGTTTTTACTTTAGTTCACACAACATTCACTTTTTCTCCTTTTTTTCAGTTTCACTGTAACGTTCACCTGCATCTCACCGTAATCAAAATAAGACCAAATCTCCGCGTTGCCATATTCCAGCGTTAAGACTACAATCACACGTGCAGAGCGGAGATTTACCATAAACTTTATATGCAAAATCCCGATGAAGAATAGTTCAACGCAAAGTCTCAGAAAAGAGAAACCAAACAACACATCAACAACTCAACATAATTGACAGCTGCATCCATTTGCTCAGTCCAAGCCCCCTCCTCCTGTGTTTTCCACTCTGTTCTTCCAACACCATTTCCTCTTTTAATTATCCCCCAGCAAAAAAGATGGAGCACATCAGACACATCGCGGTAAATCCTGGCCCTGGCACAGGCTCACAGTGGCTCCGGCGTCTGGCAGTCCCGATAGAGCCTGTGCGCTGGAAGGGACAAGAGACGGAGGATGCCTGGAGATTTTCTGACAGAAAGAATGGAGAGGATGATCTCTCAGCAAAAGAGAGGACCTCATTCAATTCCCGGCGTGGGAGGCTTTTGGCGAGTGCTCTCCGATCGCGCCGCGTTTTCAGCACCAGATTAGCCAGTTCTCAGGAGCAAAACTCGCGCGGGCCCCTTGTTTACACCTCAGCACCATGAGGTTTTTGTCAGCGATTGTTCGGTAAAATTCGTGTTTGCCCTGCTATCTCTCGCTGCAGTATTTGAGGGGTGAGAGCTATTGTGTGTAACGGGGGTCAAATAATCTGTGGTTTGGGACTCTGAAGCCTCATTTGACTTTGGAATTGGAGGATGTCCCCTCTGAGCTGAAATGTGTTTTACTGAACAAGCAGCACATTGGAATTCTATTTAGATATCAACTCCACCAACGGGCCTTCTCTTAGGGAAGCCTGACAGATGAAAAAGGTTGAAAGTTAACGAGTGCTGGGGTTCGCTATCTGTCGAAGTTTCTCCCTTCTCTGTTGGGGGTGCACATCAATCACCCAGGTCCCCAAACTGACTGCTATTCTGTGGACTAATAGTGTCGTCATCTCCCAAGTGATTACGCAGATTGCACAATGAGATTCTCGGACACAATGGAGCCGCAGATG